>PVHP010010578.1:0-47315 GCA_004024765.1 Zapus hudsonius | reverse complement strand
TTTTTTTTTTTTTTCTTCTGGGGTAGGGTCTCACTCTAGCCCAGACTGACCTGAAACTCACTCTGTAGTTCCAGACTGGCCTTGAACTCATAGTGATCCTCCTACCTCTGCCTCCCAAGTGCTGGAACTGATTTGATTTTGATGTCTTCATTTTTTCCCTCTTACTAAGAAAGTTTTGTGTAGGTAGTATCAGCTATTGTCAATCAGGTCACAAATGCCACAGCCTGGAATTATTTTTCAAGCAGAGAGAGAGAGAGAGAGAGAGAGAGAGAGAGAGAGCGCACCAGGGCCACCACCTTGTGGGTCTGGCTTATGTGGGTCCTGGGGAATTGAACCCGCAGCCTTAGGCACTGGAGGCGAGTGCCTTAACCGCTGAGCCATCTCTCCAGCCCAGCAGTGGCAGTCTTATGTACACAACTTGAAATAAACTGTAGGATTCTGTTTTCTGAAGACTCTTCATCCTGTGGAGTAGACCTCATCATCTCCACACTAACTGATCCTGTTCTTTCTCGTGGTTCCTTCAATTCTCCTCCTCCCTCCTTTTTTTTTAGCCTTTTCCTTCAGACTTCCCACCTGACTTCCCAACACCCTTTGTATATGCTGTTAACTTATCTGCTCTACAGGAAACTCCCTTGTGAAAATAAGATGAACATATACTCTTTAGATTTGTTTTTATACAACCAACTCCTAGCTCCAGTCAGCACACCTGCTTACCTCAGTTGTGGCACATTTCATTGGAGCAGGTACTGTGTCTGCTGTATGCTGTTACTGATGGCAGGTTGTGGTATTCTAACTGGAGCAGTTTACACAATGTTATTTTTCTGTTTCTTTCCTTTTATTACCTTACCTCATTTTAAAATTTATTTACATAAAATTATAGAACTTTCTGGCTCAGTATGTAAACATTTCGCTCTGTAGAGCTAATCCTCTGTGCTTGAGTCGGAGCTGAGTCTCTTCTTAGTAAGTACTCTGCCAGGGCTTGGGCTAGGAAACAGAATTTCTGAGAAGACTAGACATAAATCATGGATCCAGGGGAAAATGATGACCTCATGTTATGCTGGCTAGATAAGGAAGAGGAATGTATATGTAAGAAGTGAAAGGTGTGCGTGTATGCATATTCAAATTAGAACACAGTAGCTTCCCAGAGGAGTTTCAGTTGACTAGTCACCTGAAACTAGTCAAGTTTCAACTGGCTTTGGTACACCTTTTGTCATAGTACATTGTTAAGAGAGAGTAACTGTGCATCCTCCTCTCTCTATGGAAGTATTTAGTGCACTGAGACTTTTTTATTAAAAAACAAAACAAAGGCTTTCATATTAAATGACTACTATCGGTATTTTTCTTCTAAAATGTTACAGATAACCCATACAGTCAACCATGAAGTTGATGAATTACATGCCAAAAAGCTGTTTATAGTCAGTCTGTCTGTCTGTTTGTGGTCTACTGAGTCATTTTGAGATCTCATGTAGCTAAGGATGGCTTCAAACTCACCATGTAGCTGAGGCTAGCCTTGAACTTTAGATCCTCCTGCATTTACCTGCCAAGTACTAGGATTATTGGCTTGTGTCACCACACCTGTCTGCTTCTCTGCTGTTTTTTTTCACTTGCCTAACTAGGATGATTCCTTGACTCCTGTTTCTCCTTCACCACACTCCTTCACTCGCAAAGTCCTTCTCTCCAACCTTCCAAATATCTCTGTCTACCCACTTTTCCATGTATGCACTCTCAAGCTGCCTTCACTTCTCACCTAGAATTCCACAGCCCCAAGCTATAACTTTCCTCCAGTGCTTCTCTGTACATCAGTCATAAAAGTTTCTAAAACATAAACCTGATATTTCAGTCCATTGCTTAAAACTCTGGAGTGGCTTTATTATTGCCTTTACAACAAAAGTTCAACTGAAGTTTGTAAGACCCTCCATATCCAGGCTCCTTCATCACTTCTGCTTCATCTCCCATCACACCAACATCATCACCTCTTCATTTTAATTCATGCTGGCCATATATCAGTACTTATAGCACTCCTGAATATTTTTAATCTTTGGTTTCCTGACATTCTAGAACCCATTCTTTTCCTTTTTCAGATCTCAGCTTAAATATGTTTTTTTTAATTTAGGAGACCATCCTTGATATCCTAAATCCCTTTATGAGTCAGAATAGGCCAAGATATGCTGCAATAATGAACAAATCCAAAATCTCAATGGCTTAGCAGTGAACTTGATTTCTTGGTTATAGGGCCATGTGCATCATGATTTAGAAGGTAAGCTGTGCTCATTGTAGTTCCTCCAAGATCAACCTAGTCGATAATGTGTGATTCCATAGGATCAAAGGCAGAAGGAATACTTGAATGAATGGATGAATACATAATGAGTCATGCAGTGACACAAACTTTCTTTCAGAAAGTGAACCATCTACACTCATAGTTACATGTGACCTGCTTTCTCCACTCTAACTTTTGAGTACTCTCTCTAGTACTTTCATTAATGTTTTTCATATAATAGGAATTCAGATATATTTGTTGAATGAATTTGGAAGCAACCACTTCTTAAGGCGCAAGTCCTTATTCTTCTCTACCATTACTCCTTGAAAGTCTCATCCTGTCATGATGTCAGCTGTCCTTGTCCTGAGTGACTTCCTTCTGGCTTCAACCAGACATCTCCAACTACTTATTTCAATTTAAAACACATAAATTTAAATTTATTCCTAGCAAATACTTGTTAGCTATTTTCTAGTAAAAGAATCATATTAATTGACATGGGCATGTAGAATTAATTAAGACATTTAACTGATACTTCATTCCTAACTTCAATTTGAGTTGATTGGATTCTGATCTTGCAATGACCTTGCAATGGTCTAGCAGGACCATAATTCTTACAAATAATAAAATACTTCCAATTTTATTTTTAAAATTTTATTTATTTATGTACATTGTTCACATTTATGAGCGTGTCAGGGCCTCTTGATGTTACAAATGAACACCAGACACTTGCACCACTCATTGCATCTGGATTATGTGAGTGGTTTGAGAATTGAACTCAGGCTGGCAGGCTTTGCAAGCACCTTTTACTGCTGAGTCATCTTCTCAGCCCCATGACATTCAGTTTTAATCTACACATTCCTTGTGGCTTCTAGCACTTGAATGACAGCCCAAAGTCATGGTCTTGACATAGTATGAATGTGATAGGGTTGGTGATGACCAGGTATAACATCTGCAGCGCCAAACACTGTAAACAGTCTTGGTTGGTTCTTGTTCAGCCACAATCCAATTGTGTTCGTTATCCTGAGCAAGTTATTTAACTTCTTTGTTCCTCAATTTCCTTGTAAAGGACACTTTCAGTTCTAAAATCCCATAATCTATTAATTTATTTCAGTCTCAGTTATGCTTTGCTTAGGTATTACTCGTGAATTTACCAAATGTTATCTCCTGGAAACTTCTAATTGTGAACAATAATAATACATAGTTTTACTTTTTTCCAGATCTTTGATGATGCATACAAATCCCAGCTCAGCTGTGTTGTTGTGGATGACATTGAGAGATTGCTTGGTGAGTCATTATCCATTGTGCTTTCTTTGCCGTATGACAACTGAAGCCTTGAAAGTTATAAGAGAAAAATCATGGATGTTTATAAGTGATAGGGTAATAGAAATACCTTTTTCTTACAAAGAACTATAACAGTATCTCCTCTACCTGATGTCAATGATAGTATTTGCCATAAGATGCCTTATGACCATAACTCCATTTAAACTTTTTTAAAGTAAATTTTATTTATTTATTTATTTATTTATTTATTTATTTATTTGAGAGAGAGAGAGAGAATGTCCTGCTTTATGTGGGTGTTGGGGAGTCAAACACAGGCCATCAGGCTTTATAAACACCTTTAACCACTGAGCTATTTCTCCAACCTTAAATTGCTTTCTTATAAAATCCATTTCTCATTATTTTATTTTCCACAGTGTGCCTTTTCTATAATAAATGACTAATAATTTTTATTAATGGATGTATTTGCTATTCGGTACCTCTGAGCTGTCTATAGTTCGTAAGTCTACTTTTGAATGCTTTGGCGTAACTAACAAAAGAAGAATTTAAAATTGGAGTGAAATCCGCAAATTTGCTAAAACTTGGAAACAAAAGTTGTAAGCTATCTATTCCTCAGTTTCTGTGTTTACAACACAACACAATCCCTCCTTAAACTTTTTTTACTATGTAATTCCATTTATATGAGGGTTTTTATTCATTTTTAAAACTTTTTATTGATAGTTTCCATAATTATAGACAGTAAACCATTATGATTCCCTCCCCACCCTCCCTCATATCTCTTCTTCCTCTTAATGAGTCTCTGCTTGTTTCATTGTCATCATCTTTTCCTCCCATTATGTGTAGGTGTTATTAGACACTGCAAGGTCATAAAAATCAAGGCCATTTTGTGTCTGGAAGTTTGCATTGTAAGCAGTCCTGCCCTTCTTTTGGCTCTTACAATCTTTCCACCACCTCTTCCACAATAGACCCTGAGCCTCGAGAAGTGTGATAGAGATGTCCCCGTGCTGAACACTCCACTGTCATTTCTTCTCAGCACTATGGTGTCTTTTGAGTTATCCCAGTGGTCATCAGCATCAGAAAAAGAGAAGCGTCTCTAGCCAAAACTGAGAGTAGCATTATTATATGGGTATGCTCATTTTTTTAAAAGTGCTTATAAGGCAGCTTGGTGAGCATAATATATGCATTTAGCCAGACAACACAGGCATTACTCCCCTAGGGCTCATGACCTTCCCCACCATAGGCTTTTGACTAGGTCTTCAGTACCAGGTATGTATTCCCTCCCATGGAGGGGTCTCCAGTCCAATTAGAGAGAATTGGTTTCCCCCACAATAGAAGCGACACTATTGCCCTGGTTGGCACATTTGGCCAGGCTAGCCATTCTTAAGGCTTGCAAGGTTCACTGCTGTTCACCACTGTTAATGACTTCTCTCTCCCATAGAACTGCATGCAGCCATAGCTTTTTCCAGCTTTCTGTCAGCTGGTTAACAGGGAGGAGGTTTCCAGATCAGCTTCAGCTTGATTTCTCAGTGACCTGTAGCCCAAGTATGTGTGGTCTTCAGCAATAGGGCTTATCATCTCATTTTGGTGGGCAACCAAGAGCTTTGGCAATGGGCTGTAATGTTTTGGGGGCCTTAATCCCTCCTTTTTTTTTTTATCCCACAGAATCACTATCCAAGTACATGTTGAAAATATTCTGAAAGTTGGGGCTGGAGAGATGGCTCAGCGGTTAAGGCACTTGCCTCCAGTGCCTGAGGCCCCGGTTCAATTCCCCAGTACCCACATAAGCCAGACCCACAAGGTGGTGGCTCTGGTGCTTGCTTGCTTTCTCTGTCTCTGTCTCTCTCTCTGCTTGAAAATGAATAAATAAAATATTTTTTAAAAAAAATTCTGAAAGTTAAAAGCACTCCATAGTAATTTTTTTTTTTTTGGTTTTTTGAGGTAGGGTCTCACTCTATCCCAGGCTGACCTGAAATCCACTATGTAGTCTCAGGGTGGCCTTGAGCTCATGGCGATCCTCTTACCTCTGCCTCTCAAGTGCTCAGATTAAAGGTGTGCGCCACCACGCCCGGCTCATAGTAATTTTTAAAAATTTTGACTAAATATCCCCTATGTTGAAATACAGTCCAAAAATAGATAAAAAGATGTGAAAAGACTTAGTCCCTGCACTCAAATTGAAAAAAATAACTTTATAGAAGTGCCAGAAAATGCTGTTACTCTTACATTTTTTCATAATAAAATTAAATCAATTTGGCATATATCATTGCAATAATGGATCAAGATGGGATACTAAACATCAATGAAACAAAAAAAAACACATGTGACCTTAAAACATCTGAGAGTATTTTCCAATACTTTATTTATTAATCTTCTTTAGGCTACTTATAATGGTGTAGTCATGATTCCGAGTTAACTATTCTTATTACACTTCCCATGATATTCAGACTTGTGTTAGATCCTCATTTCCTTTAGTTTTTATGTCTTTGCAATGTTATTATAAAGAAAAACAGGCATATCTGTGAGTCTCATTAAATAAATAGTTTTATCTGATGATCTGGGTTTGGGTGTGCTATATTTGATATATCTTAGCCCAGTTTATAGAATTATTTCAATAAAATCTTTCAGGCACATACAGCTCTATGTAAATTCCTTTATCTAAACACAATTGAAATGTGTAGTCATAACAACATACTATGTCAGGAATTTGTGTCCTCTGAGTATATTTTTGTTTGTATAAGTGGTTATTTTTTAAACTTATTTGTTCATTTATTTAACAAGCATTACTACTATGCTAGAAATATTAGGGTCTCACAAAAATAGAGTGCTGTATAACATATAGGCAGAAACTTGTACATAGTAAACTATTCATGTTTCCTGGATATTCAGAAAACAGGGGAACCACTTTTGACTTCAGAGAGCTGATGCCTTCAGGTACATATGCAGTTTACAGGGAAAACCAAAGAAGTAGTAGCTCTGTTCAATCTTTCCTTTCCTTTTCTTTTTTTTTTTTAAATCTTTTTAAAAATTATATCTGTTTATTTGTGTGTGTGTGTGGCTTGTGTATGGGCACTCCGGGGCCTCTGCCACTGCAAAAGAACACCCGATGCTTTCACTAGTTTTTCCATCAGGCTTACCTCGGTGGCTTGGGAATTGAGCCCAGGCCAGTAGGCTTTGTAGGTAAGTGCCTTTAACTGCTGAGCCATTTTTCCAGCCTCCATTAAACCTTAAGGTGTTGAAGTTTACTAGGTAGAAAATTCTGTAGTTATCTGTACTTCACCACTTAAGGGCCTTTAGTGATTCCACTGTTGTTGCAGTTATGTTAACTTTTCTTTTTATCTCATGTTTCCACCTTTTCTTTTTTTTTGAGTGCTCGTGATCAAACCCAGGGCCTTATGTCACTGTGCCACTGAGCCATATCCCCAGCCCATTTCTACCTACATTCAAGTATCAAACTATTGTCAATGTACTATATGTAGGTGTACTATAATAATGATTTACAGTGATTTCTTTAAAATGCTTGGTAAATACACCTGGATATTTTCCCCTTTTAAAAAAAATGTCTCAGCTAGGGTTATGTAGTTCAATTGGTAGAATGCTTGCACTGCATCAACCTGGGAGTGGCAGTACATGGCTGTAATCCTAGCACTCTGAAGGTAGAAACAAGAGGATTAGAAGTTGAGGTTCATCCTAGACTAACTACAGAGCAAGTTCAAAGCTAGCCTGGGCTACATGGAACCCTTTCTTAAAAGCAACAACAGGGCTGGAGAGATGGCTCAGCGGTTAAGGCACTTGCCTCCAGTGCCTAAGGCCCTGGGTTCAATTCCCCAGGACCCACATAACCAGACCCACAAGGTGGTAGCCCTGGTGCTCGCTCTCTCTCTCTCTCTCTCTCTCTCTCTCTCTCTCTCTCTCTCTCTCTTTCTCTCTCTCTTTCTCTTTCTGTATCTTTCTGCTTGAAAATGAATAAATAAAATAAAAAATTTTAAAAAAATAAAAAAAAGCAACAACAAAAAGTCTTTGAAAACCAGCAATGATAACTAAATAAACTCAATAGGTATTTAGAAGCTCTTTTGAAAAATTAGCTATAAGAGTTCTTATGTGACATTTTAAGCATTTGAGTTATAGAAGGTATTCTTTCTTATTACATATAATTGCTTGACTGTTATCAAGGATGATGTTTATTCTTGCAGAAAAAAACCTGAATGTTTGGACATGTGCTATATGTATCTCAAATCCCTAAACACAACTGTGTTGTTCTTTCAGATTATGTCCCCATTGGCCCCCGATTTTCTAATCTGGTGTTGCAGGCTCTTCTCGTCTTACTGAAAAAGGCACCTCCTCAGGTAAAATAAAAAAATCAGTCACATACATGCACACATGCACATACATACACACAGAGGCATCAAAGTAAAAGTAAGACTAGCTGGGAAGAAGGGGTTCAGTGAGATGGGCAGGGAGTCAAGAGAAGGTAATAGGAGGTAAACATGATCAAAATACATTATGTACATTTGTAAAATTATCAAAAAATAGAATAATGTTTTAAAAAATAATAAAGATTTTCATAGAGTTTTCCAGTGAATTTCATATAGTGATGCACTGTCAAAAAGCAGGTCATCATAGACATAAAATTCTGTTACTAAAGGGAATTTGAAAGGTAATATGATCTGGCCTCTGACTTTAAGATAAATTATTTTCTTTTAAAAATTTTTATTTGCACATGCATGCGTGTGTGTGTGTGTGTGTGTGTGTGTGTGTGTGTGTGTGTGCGTGTGTGCACGTGCCAAGGTCTCTTGTTGCTGCAACTAAACACCTGTCTGGCTTAACCTAGGTAGCTGGGGAATGGAACCTGGGCCATCAGGCTTTGCATGAAAGTACCTTTAACCACTGAGCCATCTCCCCAGGTCCCTTAAGATGAATTATTTTATTTATTTGCAAGTAGAGAGGATAGAGAAAGAGAGAGAATGGACACGCCAGGGCCTCTAGCGACTGCAAATGAACTCTAAATGCACGTGCCACCGTGTGCATCTGGCTTAATGTGAGTACTGGGGAACTAAACCCAGGTTGTTAGGATTTTCAGGCAAATGCCTTAACTGCTGAGCCATCTCTCCAGCCCCAGATAAATTATTTTCTTAACAGATATTTTTTCTTTACTGAAGATAATAAAATCTGATGGTTTCAATTGGTATTATATCTTGTTTTATAAATTTTCTGGCATATTCTACATCCTTACTCCCATGTATCTCCAACAGGAAATGATGATAGAAATGTAGTCAAGATTAAATACATTTGTTTCATTTATTATTTCACATGTTTTTCTAAGAATTCATATTAGAGGAAGTTTATGCTTATTTGCTATAAGGCAAGTTGGTTTGTTGTTGGGGTTTTTTTTTTGTGTGTGTGTGTATGTGTGTATTTTAAACTTGTACACATGAACTTGAGTTTTTTCTCTTGTGCCATATGGCGCTTTTAATGAATGAAGCTGCGGCCAGAATTTTGATTCATTTGGTTGCTCTTTACTGATGTGGCTACTAGACATTGGGATTGTAATACCTTAACAAATTTAAATCAACCTATATAGGTTTGTTAATACGTTACTTATGTAAAAGCTGCCAGGGGGATTGGTATGTCACCATACAGATGCTCCAGATTCTGTGTGGTACATGTGACCTTGAAAAAATGCCAATCAAAGGCAGATATAAAGGATTACATCTTTTAAACTATATGGAGTACATTAAATGTTAAGCTGGTGAATCTAATTTTAAAATTACAGTTTAAAGTACATGTGTATATTATAATTAAAAGATTTGTCTTGAGTTTTAGGGGTTTTTGGTGTTTGTTTGCTTATTTATTTTGTCTTTCTGAGGCTGGGTCTCACTTTAGCCCAGACTGACCTGGATCTCATTGTGTAATCCCAGGCTGGACTCTAACTCATGGTGATCCTCCTACCTCTACCTCCCAAGTGCTAGGATTGGCGCTTTAAAAAAATTTTTTTTCAGGGCTAGAGAGATGGCTCAGCAGTTAAGGCACTTGGCTTCAGTGCCTGAGGCCCCCAGTTCAATTCTCCAGTACCCACATAAGACAGACCCACAAGGTGGTGGCCCTGGTGTTTTCTCTCTCTCTCTCTCTCTCTCTCTCTCTCTCTCTCTCTCTCTCTCTCTCTCTCTCTCTACTTGAAAATAAATAAATAAAATAAAGTATCTTCTCTTTAAAAATTTTTTTTCAATAGTGGTAAAAACAATGTGTTTCAAAGTTTGCAACATATATAGATATGCACTGTGGAAGGATATTTTTTCGTGTGCTAGGGTTCAGACCTAGAGCCTTATGCATATTCCCAAACCCTTCCTCTTTTTGTGAGATGGGGTCTTCCTTTATTGCCCAAACTGATTTCAAACTATTGGGTTTCAGTGATTCTCCTGCCTCAGCATATTGAACTTTTAGCTTGTACTAATGCTAAAGTTAGAGAAATGATTCTTTTGACTGCTAAGCCTAACAACCCAGGTTCAATTCCCCAGTACCCATGTAAAGCCAGATGCACAAAGTGGCACATGCATCTGGAGTTCATTGCAGAGGCTGGAGGCCTTGGCATGCCCATTCTCTCTGTCTGTCTGTCTGTCTGTCTTTCTCTGCTTGCAAATAAATAAATAAGTATTTTTTAAAGATTTGTCTTATGGCTGAGAGTTTTATAATCCTAAATGGATCTGAATAGAAATAAGCAAAAAGTACTAACACTTAAAACCCACTCACCATGACTCAGGGAACTTTGCAGAAGAGGAGGCAGAAAGATTGTAAGAGACATGGGTGGAGGAGAATATACAGAAACACTGTCCCCTTCAACAACAACACAAAAAAAAACTGCCCTCCATCCCATGGACTGTTCTAGCAATCCCACTGAGGAGGACCCTCAGTGGGTTGGGGGCAGGGAGGAGGGAAATGGGGATACCAACACAAGACTTGTTCATACAGTATTTCTAATTATTAACAATAAATATTTTTTAAAGTACTAACAAATGAACTGTAACATTGTGACTAAAGACTAAGGAATAACTATCTTATAAAAATAATTAGAAGATTCTTAGCAGAAGAAATATTATGCTTTAAAGTCTCACAGTGGCTGGTATAGAGAGATATACATCCTTCATGAATAGTTTATTCAATAAAATATATATTATTTTATATAAGCATTTTCTCATTTTGTTGGACTTGGGTTTTGATATTGCTAGAGTTTATTAGACAAGATATGATTAATATGAAAAATGTCAAAAATGTAAATTCAAATGACTAGTAAGTACATGAGAAGGTTGTCAACATCATTAAGTCATCAGAAAATGTAAATCAAAGCAACACAGTAAGGTACCACTTGACACTCACTAGAATGGCTATAATCCAAAAGCCAGATAGAAACAAGTGTAGGTGAAGAAGTGGAAAATTGGAACCCATATGCATTGCTGGTGAGAATGTAAAAATTGTGTTGCTTTAAGGAAACAGTGTAGAAATTCCTAGGTTAAACATTAAGTTAGGAGATGGCCTGTTACTTCTTTCTACTTCTAGATATTTATCCAAAATAAATGAAAACACATGCCTACACAAAAGCTTATATAAATCTTCATAGCAATGTTATTCATAGTAATCCAAAATGAAAACAATACAAATACAAGTAAAATCTAGTATATCCATACAATGAAATATTATTCTGCAACAAAACCACAGTGCTGAACTTTGAAAAGTAATAGTTTTATTACTTTTAGTATAGTAATAGTGTATAGGCAATAGAAAACTATTAGTAAGTGAAAGGAGACAGTCCCAAAAGACCACATACTGTATGATTCTTCTTATATAACAACTACAGAGATAGAAAATGCATTCGTGGTTGCCAGAAGTTGGGAGGGAAGGATTGGGAGGATAAGAGGTGATGGCTAATGAATATGGAATTTCTTTATGGAGGAATGAAAATATTCTCAAATTGTCTGTGGTAAGGTTGTGCATGTTGAGAATATACTAAAAACTGTTGAATTATACATTTTAAGTGGCTAAACTATGTGCTATATAAATTATGTCTCAATAAAATGGTCACTTTAAAAAATATGGTTTAGAGCTATTTAAATGATAAAAGGAGAATTACATGGAGAGTTTACAAATGAGAGGTGAGCGTCCAAGGTTCATGGCCCAGCTTGGAAGAAATCTTAGAAACGGCAGTTGGATCATTAAAAAGGGATGTGGAACGAATTCCTCTAAGAACTAAGAAATAGAAATATGTAAGAAGTGAGAAAGCCGGTTGCCGTAGTGATAGGAAATGGCAGGGATTCTCTTTAAGGGATTACCAGCCTGTCATTAATCAGAATTTGGTGACTCTGATTTGATCTGCCAGATGACCTGCTGTATAAGTGAATTTGTAGCAAGAAAAATTAATGTCAGAAATAATAATAGTTGGCACATATTTGGCAAAATTAAAACCTGCCCTTTCAGTGCCACCTTGCTTTTTAAAAATAGTTTACATCAGCCCAAGAAAACTAGGGAAATTTTTTAGGCTGATTCAGTGCCAAGGATATTTGTTATTCTAAGGTGGAAGCATTCATGTCACCAAACCAGTACCACAGAGGTTTTCCAGTTACATACTAAAATTCTAGGCATCTGAATATTGTAAAGTGTATAGGCAATAGAAAACTATTACTTCCCACTGGCAAGGAAACAAGCAATGAGTACTTTTCTTTAAAAGGAGCTGTATTACACAAGGCAGTAATCATATCAGGATCCTTAATTTTGCGTTTGTTGTAATTCCAGCTTTCTCACAGAAAAATTGTGCGTGCCTGCACATGCTCAAATAAAAGAATCCCTCCAGGGACACTATGTTGTTACGTATCAAGATATTTTCTTTTTCAGTTCTCCCCCTCCCCCACCCCTCCCTTTTTGTAAATTGGCTTATTAAAACTGGCTCACAAGCCCTCCTCTTTCCCCTTTGTGATTGCCTTGCTCTTAGATTTTCAGTGTAGGACTAAAAATTCAAGTCAGATTTCAGTTACTAGGATAATTTTCTTTGAATTTAAATTTTTTCAAAGTAAATGCATAGATTTTTAATGAACCTGGTATTCAGTGGATTCACTTTAAATTTAGCTAGAGGGTTAATTTCATGATTGATTTATTAGCCCTTTGAAAGAATAAAAAGTGGTATCAGTAGTTCATGAAGACTGAAAAACATCATCACATTTTGTTTAGCATCTTTTTAAAACCAATTAAAAGCTTTTCTAAAATGGATTGAACAGGAGAAAATAAAACATGTTCCCTAGGTCTTTATTTCAATCAAGTTTCCCTGTGTTCTGCAGGAGAAGAGATCGAGGGGGGATAGAAAAATTGAAAAGGGCTGTCCCAGCAGGGAGCCAAGCTGGAGAAAAGGGCTTCTCTGAGAACTCTGCAGCCACAGCTCAGAAAGCTCCCAGCCGGCTTCATCTACATGCAGAGTCACACAAGGCATGGGGGCGCTCACCGGCACACAGAGGTTTCACATGTGCTTCCCTGCTGATTCCTGTGAAAAGCTAACAATCGGCTTGGAGGGTAAAAGACCACTGCAGTTCACCCTCCCTGAGCTGGACGTACAATTTGTCCAGTGTTAGGAAATGTCCAGCTCAGCAGCGAGAGGCTCGAAGACCCCTCCTTGCAGTAAGAGTCCTAATGTCGTCTCTTTTACTCGATGGTTCTTTTCAAGTTTTGCAGATTTATGGAAGTTGAGGGGATGTGCTTTTCCAACTCAGGAGGATGAAAGCTGTGCTCTCGCTGTCTAGGAAGAGGCAGCAGTGAGTGGGGAGACCAGGTGAACCCTCCTGAACCCACCACATTTGCTGGCTTTATTATTTTCCTCCTGGGTCTCGAATGCCACCTTTTAAAATAAATATTTATCTCTTGGAAGACAAAATAAAATGCCTAAAAAGGGACTCTTTAGGCTATAAAATGATTTGTTTCCACTTCTCCTCCACACGTCTGAGAACAGTCAAGCCATTAACCTGACTGTTTTATCCTGGGTGCAGTTGACACTGCTGGGATCCAACAGGAAGGCTTCATCTGAATATAGATAGCCTTGCCGTGCTGCCCACATAGCAAATGATGACATCTGACCATACACTTGGGTCAGAGGCCCATGCCCAGGGACCCCCTGCCTTCTACTCAGCTGACAGGAGTTGATATATTAGCTTACATATAACTTATTTGTACCACACCAATGGAAAACTATTTAGAAACCGTAAACTTTTACTATCAAATATTACTCCAAATTCATAGAAATATTACTGAAGAACTCAGGCCTCACAGTTTTTAACCTAAATTTTAACTAAATGCAACTAAAAGCACTGCCTTACTGCTCTTGTGCCTAGAAAGGCTAACCTGGGAGACATAGTGTGACCCTGTCAAAATAAACAAGCCAGGCATGGTGGCACAGATCTGTAACTCCAGCATGTGGGAGGTAGAATCAATAGGATCGGGAGTTCAAGGTCGTCTTTGACTACACTGTGAGTTCAAAGCTAGGCTGGGTTACATTAACCCTTGTAATAAAAAAAAACAAAACAAAAAAAAAACTGTACCAGAGAGAGAGGTTTAGAGCTGATAGGACATAAGTGGGCCAATAAGAAACTGTAGATAGACAATAATATAGTTATTGCCCACCCCATTGCTTCCTTGTAGTGTACTCAATAAACCATTTTTAAACAGAAAAAGATTTCTTAAAAACTATAGATATTTAGGCAGACATATTTCTCTGGGCATGGATTTTATTTTAACATCACCAATCTATGGAAAAGTGTTTTTATATAATCTTTATGACATTTTAGAACAGTCATACTGTATGTACATTACTAGTAAGTCTTGATAATATAATGCAGTTCTTCAGGATTTGGGTTGCTTTAGTGAAATAAGCAGATATGGAAGACTCCAAGTCCTACAGGCCTAAACATGAGTATCTCTCCATTTATCTGCTTAAAATTAACTCTGGCTAATGACCACAATATGACTTAATAAGATATATAACCACTTTAGGAAAGTGGTTTATTCATTTTGCCAGACACATTAATTTAACCAATTATGACATTGTGACTTTTGCATTGGACCTCATTTATTTTTTTTAAATGGTGATTGACAATTCAGCGGTCCAGTTTTCATATTTATTAAGTCAGTGACATTAGATGGCTACAGTATTTTATAAAAATTTTTAATGTTTATTTTGTTTGGTATAGTAGGGTTTTTGGAAAGTTCTATATAAACTGGATATGTATATGTACATATAAAATACATGAATTTAGATTAGCAGCAAATACATCAAAAACAATGAAAGACATTTGATAAGTCTTTTTTATAGCATTGTTACAAAAATCTGCTGAATAAAAGCAGCAGCTATTTTAAAAGGGGGAGGTTGCTTTGTTCTGTTGAGTTTTTGTAAAAGCACAAATAAAATAGGTATTAGTGAATACCAAAAGCAGTGCATATACATACACACCATTTTCCAGTAACTCAGAATATTTAAATTGTAATGAGCAAAGAAGTATTAGTAATGTTGACAAAATATTTTCTCACAGCTATAACTTCAACTTTTATCTCCAGTGCCCTAGATAAATAACTAATATGACATCAGCTTTGGAAAGGTGTTAGTTACAGTATCTAGCATCTCGAGGTGCCATGAATCGATTCTGAGTACCTTCTCTGTAGAACTTACTCTTGTTTTGATCTTGACATCAGAGTTAGATGAATTCACCTTTTTTTGTATGTGTCCACACATGATATGTTTGCTTCTTAAGACTGACATACTATAATGTCTGTAAGACACCCTATGATCCTAAAAGTAAACTTGTAAAAGTGTCTCATGACTCTCACAGTTGTCCTTGGAAACCCACCTGGCACCCAGCTCTCTGCTGAATTTGTAATGGTTGAATACCCATGTGACTAAAGTTGACCAAGATAGATGGTTCACAGTTAATGAGCAAGTAGGAGAAAGGTTTTTTTTTCATCCAAAATATTTCTTTAGTCATGGAAGTTTAATATTTTAAGAAATATCTACTTTTATTAGAATGTACATATAATTAACGTTTATTGGACAGTATAGAAATACAAAAATGGATACAATATTGTAACAGGGCTACTTAGTTGTTCAGCCCCTGGCTCCAATCCCAGTATGTTGAATGAACAAAAAGGTACCTCTTTACCTCTTTCTCAGGGTCAGCCAGAGAACTCTTTAAAGATAAGTATGTCCCAAACACTTATGGGGTACATGGACACTGAAAATTCATGTGACTTTTCTCAGAAGTTTTAGGTAACATCATTGTGGTAAGCCTCAGAAACAAATCTGACTGTAGCCACCTAGACTACTTTGTTTTCTCATTCGGGCACTTTGAAAGGTGGGGCTGCTGTTGTTATTTCTGATTACGAAGAAGCTGGTGTTTCTGTCACAGTCCAGCCTGGAAGAAAGGTATGAAAGTCATGCATGTAGTTAGGCCTCATATGTCTTGTGATGCATAAGGGAAAGTGTAGAATCCAAAGGTCTATGCAGTTGGGGCCATGGTGCCATCTCAGGAGTCATAGCAGTAAAGGATGTGCTCTGCCCGAGTTAGCAAGGAGTTAGCATTTTCATACAAAGTGATACTTGGGAATTTAGGATATGTTTTTCCCTAATGACTAAAGTATACTTTTTAAACTATGAAATGTTATAGTTTTTAAACTTTTTTGTTTGTATTTTATTTTTTTTTAGGTAGGGTCTCACTCTAGTCCAACCTGAAACTCACTCTATAGCCCAGGCTGGCTTTGAACTCATGGCAGCCCTCCTACCTCACTCAGCCTGCCTAGTGTTGAGAGTAAAGGCATATGTGCCCTACTTTAGACTTCAAAGAGGAAAAAATTGCTATGTCCATCTTTGGTGTCTGACTTAAAGTATAGTCAGTGCTGTTAGTGAATAAGGATTGTCAGAACCAACCCAATGTCAGTGTGGTGCTCAGCAAGGGCCAGTGGACTTTGGAGACCCTGCCCTGCAGTCAGGGAGGCCCAGCACGCGGAATGTTTTGTGCTTCTTGCTTTCTCAGGGTGTTGTGTTAGCTGTTGCACGCAGGGTCTCTGCTGCCTCAGACATTTCCCTCTTCTGGTTTGTTGCCTCCATCAGTGAGCATCCATGTTCTGAAAAGTAAGGTGCTTATGTAGACTTAATGAGGACAGAGTGGAAAAAGGGAAAATTTTTTAAAAATCATAAACATGAAACTACTGCACACTGGCAAAAAAAAAAAAACTCTTGAAAGTATTGTAATAAACAGAAATGCTGTGGATAAAAGTCCCAGAGGTAGAAATTAAATTAGAGAGACTGGTCACCTGATTAGTGCACAGGGGTTAGTTAGGCCTGCCAGGCCAAAAGCTGCGATAGATGAAGGAAATCCAGGGATGCCAGGGTCAGGGGTTTGGGCTTGCTGAGCAGTCTGTGGCCTCTCAGTTAACATTCTGGTAAAAGAAGGATCTACACAGAACCATTCTTTTTGGCATTAAGATTAATGTGGCATGGTCAGTACAACTTTATGTTCTTAATTTATTTAACCTGTTCTGAGAGCATAGTGGTCACCATTCCTAGGTAGGTCATATATCTCCCAAATTCATAATTAAGAGAACAATCATTCTGAATTCAAATTTTAAAACTTCACATGATAGAACCCCTTCCTGTCATGTATGAGGCTCTCTGTTCAATTCCCAGCATCATCGCAAAGATGGATAAATAAACAAGCATCACAGATGTCAAAAAATGGCCATCAGAGTCTATAAGAGAAAGTCATGAGCCTGAAGCCCAGGTTCAGCTCCATCTGTGTCAGAGAGCCAAGACCACTTCACCTCTCACCCCAGGCTCATCTACAGTGTGGGGGAGAGAACAAGAGGGTGAGGAGGAGAAGACATGACTCTTTCAGAGCCACTCCAGGTGCAGACTGGGATGACTTTCTCAAAATTGCCACTAAAGATTCTTTATTATTTTTTATTATTTTCACTGTAGTATGGCTTACCCATCTAAACTTATCTGAAGTCAAGCTTCCTGCTTTATCCCACTGGACACCAGTTCCCTCCTTTTGTCCTCTGCTCTGCTTGCAGCACCAGGGCTGTTACAAAGGGCTAGACTAAGAATTTGCTCCAGGGTAAAGTCTAATGGAGAGTCTAAGTGTAGCTGTCTGCCTAGTTACAACATGATTTATGTGAAACAGCCTTCCTTTGGTATTCAACAGTTAGCTGCAAGAGGTTAGGGGGAAAAAAAAGGAAAGGAGGAACAGCAGCTCCAGACATTTTGAGCAACAATCAGAAACACAGGCAGTTGTGCAGAGCAGCCCACTACTCACGCCTCCTGCTTGTTATTTGCTGGTGATTGAACCTAGGGCTTCCTCATTCCGACAAGCCCTCCACCACAGCCCTCATCTTTCCTCTTGGCTCAATGGAAACCAGATTTGAACTGCATAATACTTGGTATCTTACTCACGTGAATTAATGGCTCCTGGTGGATCCTATCTGTCCTCTACTACCAAGTCTGTATTATGCTGTCAATAGCTAAGGAGTATATTAACTAAAAAGAACACAACAGTTTTTGGCATCAACTTAAGTTATAAATGCAGCACATTTGCCATTCACTCTGGAATATTTTTTAAAACTTAGTACATCATAGTGTTCAACATTTAGACACTCAGAAATGATAAGCTTTTTCCTGTTGAATACTTAGTATAATGTCCACTTTTCTAGGGCCAAAAGAGAGAATGTAACAGTTGAATAATCTGCTACCCTCAAAACCTACTCTGGGATCATCATTCATTCAACACATATTTATTAACTTTGCCAAACAGTAAAACCAAACAGACACAAGACCTGTGAGAAATACAGTAATAGGTAAATAAAGGGAGTGAGTCAAGTAGATGGTACATAAAAGGTGATTCTCACTGTGGGACTGAAGGACAGGATAAGGGAGAGGAAGGTGGTAAGGGCAAGGCTGGAGCGATTGGAAAAGCAGATATTCAAGCAAGTCCTTGACTGAGGGAAAACCCGTGTGGATGTGGAAGAGTTTTTGAGGCAGAGGGACTGGAGTACTCCTGCTGGGCGCCAGGCACCTGGGCTGAGTGCTTTAGGGACTGGGCAGAGGAGACTCAGGGAGCGCTGAGAGGCTGGAACTAGGTTCAGGTTAGAAGCAATGCAGTGTGGGATGTGCTACATACAGCAAGGCAGAACTTTACTGAGGGTCTCTGTAGCAAGTACCAGTCAGAGAAAAATAAATTATCCCCATCCCAAGAATGTGGCCAGATAAGTGAGGAGCACCTTCTGCTGGGAAGGCTTCCTGCGGGCCTCTGCTCTGAACTTGACTTCTCCCTGGGAAACTACTGCTTCTGGAAGGCAGGGACCCCTTAAACCCTGTAAGATCCTTTCTCTTCACCACAGCGTTTCCTCCTGAAGAATCTTCTTGGGTTTCCTGTGGGTTTTTTATATTATATCTCCTTCCTCCCTCCCTTCGTTCCTTGAGTCTTCTTATCACTAGCTCCCCCATGTCTCCAGGGAGACTTTGGTTTCAACCCTCAGTATTGCAGCTCAGCTGCTTCCACACCCACATTAGGCTTAACAAGGCTTCCAGTGCTTCCTCTGCGCCACCGCCTCTGCAGCTCAAAGGAACCTTCCTAGGAAACCCCATGTCAAGCCCTGCGTACTTACCTGACAGTTTTTTTTTTTTTCAGCTAAATTGCAGCTACGTTTAAGGTACAAATCAAATACCATCATTCACATACCTGAAAAGAGTAAATTCTTGTTAGTACTCCAATTAGCTAATGTCAATTTTATCTTTTACTTTCTGTGTTTACAAATTCTTTATATTCTGACGTTTTTTCATTCTCATTTACAAAAGTATTAAATTATAATCATTAGAAAATAAAGTTTAATGCCCATAGCACACAGCAGTTTTGAATTACACTTATAAAATCACTTCTTAGGGCTGGGCGTGGTGGCGCATGACTTTAAGCCCAACACTTCCGGGGCAGAAGTAGGAGGATCTCTGTGAGTTCCAGGCCAGCCTGGGACTACAGAGTACGTTCCAGGTCAGACTGGGCTAGAATGAGACCCTACCTTGAAAAAAGGATTTTTTTAAGGCTTTAAAAGCACTTCTTAATTCATTTCAGGGTTTCCGATTATTCCCCGTTAATTCTTCTGAGTGTATTACGTTTGTTTCCCATCGAATGGTATGGAAAGAATGGCCCTTTTTTCCTGCATAACTGACTACTTTTGTTCATGGTGGAAACCAGCCCTTCCATTTCACTGCAGTATTATATTTTTGGCATTTTTATTTAGGACAAGGGGGAGAAGCTTTCTTCCACATGAACTTTTGTTACAAATCAGTTGATTGGGGCCACTCAGTGCATTGGCAAGACCTCTGACAGGGTGTGGATTATCTGATTAGTCCTTTGTGTGGCCAAGGGTTTAGACAGTGCTTAGTACTGGGCTCATTCTTCATCTTGTAAAGAAGTGGTTTCTGAAAGCTCAACACCTGACTGAGCCCTGCCTTTTTCATGGTAATGTTTTCACCTGAGTTGCTTCTTATAGTCCTAAGAATTAGTTAACTAATACTTATTTAACCTTGGAATAATGCTTATCATAATTGGCATATATTGTTTTATTTAGCCTTTTTCTTTATCTCAGGACTAGCAAATCTCAGTAAAGAGTATGCTGGGAGCAACTTATTTTCTCCACCAAAGAGGTTATCACTATCTTTCTTTTTTTTTTTTTCTGCCAATGGGCATGTTTGGGCACTGGACTTAAGACCCATAGCCACAAATTAGCAAGACAGATTTCCCCTCTTGGGTTGAACACTTGCCTCTTCTTTTTTTAAACTGCTCCCCCATTGCATGCTGCTGGCTTCAAATATGACCTAGTGTGATTTGCTACATTAGTACCGCCAGAGCTATTTTTTCCATGAGAAAGCTTCCAGATGAACATTACCACTAATTAATATACAAAATGATCCAGCAGTTTAATTATTTAGTAATGTTTTTCGGTGTTTTCTTAAAGATGATGCTTTACAAGTCAAGGCCTGAACTTGCCTGGGTCGTGACCTCCTTGCAGTGTTTGCAGTCTTGTTAAACAAGAAGAAAAGCAAAACATAAATTAGCGTCTCCATTATAAGCTGCCCCACATTTCCCAATCTTTCAACACTTCCAAGAGCGTTGTAGCCACTGAAGGAGAAAGTTCCATGGGGAAAATGGCAGTGGTTGGAAAGTCCAGCTTTCTGTAATGAGCAAGGAGCATCTTCAGTTCCATTCTTTTAGGGAAGCCAATGTCATCCTCTCCAAGAGAGGAGCAAGTTGAGGAATTTGAATTCTGGGGCACGGGATATTAAAAACCAAAGGGAAAAGAGAAGCAGCAGGCTTCCCTTGGTTGTAATGAGGCAAGAGGCTAAGCCAGGAGAATCACTTGAGTCCAGGAGCTGGGAGCCAGCCTGGGCAACATAGCAGGACTGTATCAAAGAGCAAGATGGCTCTAGTAGTAAAATACTTGCAACATAGGCATGAGGAACTTAGTTTGGACCCCCAGCATTCATGTAACAGCTGGGCACAGCAGCACATGCTGTAATCCCAGCACAGAGGTGGAGAGGAGGATCCCTGGGGCTTGCTGACTAGCTAGTCTAGCCAGATTGGTGAGCTCAGAAACTAAGGTGGAGAGCAGTTGAGGAAGACACTCAGAATCAACCACGGGTCTCCGCGTGCACATACACCACAAACATACACCCGCAAAAAAAAAAAAGTAACAGTGATGAGAACTGTAATGAGATGTAACCGCATATGTGGCCGTTGGCATCTATTAGCTTTTGGGGACATGTTCCAAGTTTACCATTAGAAACTAGTGTTAGGGATGTGAGGGTGATCTGACTGTGACATCGGTCACACCACTGATGGCCAGGGTTGATTCAGCTGATCTGCTGGCTAGGCAGGGGTCCCCTTTCTTCCTCACCACCCCACGTGCATCCCTCCTGAAGCTGCACACAAGCTCAGTGGACGACCCTCCCTACATAGAGGAGGACTGGTCAGGAGCCTCTCTTTGGTCAAGGATATACAAGTAGCTTCACTCACCTGCTAGAACCAAACAAGCACGCAAGAAATTCATGTTAAAATACTTTTAAATAGAGCTGGGAAGGTAGTGGCTAAAGCACTTGCCATCCAAGATGAGCTAGGGTGGGTGGTGTTGGGTGGGTGTGACAGCTCACCTGTAATCACACTCCTCTGGAGGCAGAGAAAGAGGAATTCCTGGGTTAAGTTAGCTAAATAAACTAGACAAATTGGCAAGCTTAGAATTCAAGTGAAAGACCCTGCTTCAATAAATAAAGTAGAGAGCCATTGAGGAAAGCATTTGACCCTTTCTTCTCCACATACCTGCATACATGTACACCCACACACATACACCTACATGCCTGAGTAGAAAAGTGCCATCTTTTTGTTATAGTAGAAGTGTACCTATTTCTTCCTGTTTGTAATTCAGCACCACAGCTTAGGTCTTGTATTTACTGTTTCTGCTCTCTTACAGTGTGCTTCCCCTCGTCTTCCTCATCAGCTCACTCCTCCTGTAAGACTTAGCTCATGACTCTCTTCACCAGAGAAAGCTGTTTTCTCTGCCATGTTTCTTCCTTCTGCCTGACTTCCTTGTATGTAATGCTCCTGCCTTTCCATATTGTGTCATCTGTGGGTTTTGTCACTGTTGTTATCTTTCTACCTTTCTATACAAGGTCATTCCATAGTCATCTAGGAACTTGGTAAATGCCTGTTGATAAGCATTCAATTTTTAGCTAGTTGAGTTATTGAATAGTAATAATGATTGCCTTTTAATCTGTATACTCCCCAAGTGCACTTCCACCTTGGAATCTTCGCAGTCATCTGTTAAGCTAATAATTAATAATACCAGAGTATCTGTGCTTTGGTGTGTGTGTGTGTGTGTGTGTGTGTGTGTGTGTGTGTGTGTGTACACTCATTTGTATGCTGGGGATTGTACCCATGTCTCTGTGTGGGCTAAGCTCTACCAGATCTGCCAGTCACTGGGTTGATTCACTCTACCAGTGAGCTACAGCCCAGTTCTCAGTTTGTTTCTTACAGGCCTTCGTGGCGGTACATTGTTCATTCCTGGCATGTAGATGAACAAAAACGATGAGTACGATTGAGAAAGGCTAGCTTGCCTTGCTGACAGTGGCATCTTGTGTACAAAACTCAAATTGGAATTATTTTTGCATTTGATCTTTGGTTTCTTAAAAATCTTTTCTTGCTACTTCATTAATATTAATGACCTGAGTTTCTCAGGTCTGTGAATAGGTATAATAATTGTATTAAAGATTCACGGGCTGAAGAGATGGCTTAGCGGTTAAGGCATTTGTCTGCAATGGAGAAGGACCCAAGTTTGATTCCCGAGTGCCCATATAAAGCCAGATGCACAAGAGGGCTTATGTGTCTGGAGTTCGTTTGCAGTAGATGGAGGCCCTGGTGTGCCCATTCTCTCTCTCTCTCTCTCTCTCTCTCTCTCTCTCAAATAAATAAAATATTAAAAAAAAGATTCATTAATCATTAGTAAGGCTTGCATATGTACCATAAATTTGGTGACAAAGAATAAATTTTAAATCAACTCCTCTTCTTTTTTTTCTTTTTCTTTTTTTTTTTTTTTTTTTTTTTTTTTTTTTTTTTTTTTGGTTTTGGTTTTGGTTTAGATTTTCCTAGGTAGGGTCTCACTCTAGCCCAGGCTGACCTGGAATTCACTATGTAGTCTCAGGGTGGCCTCGAACTCATGGCAATCCTCCTACCTCTGCCTCCCAAGTGCTGGGAGTAAAGGCATACACCACCATGCCCAGCTTCCTATAACATTTTTTTAAGTAAACTATTTTGGATGTGTATTCTTCATGAAATGTGACTTGAATCTGATTTGTCCTCTAGTCTTGGCTCCCTCTTTGGGTTTTTTTTGGCCCTGAACAAATAAATCACTTGCATCTGTGACTCAATAACTTCATTACTAAATTGGGAATAGTACTGGTACTTAGTTCTCAGAATTACTGTGAAGATTAAAGGGGACATTGATCTAAAGGTGAATCACACTGCACATCAAGTTAAATGGAAGTCTTTCTATTATATTAAGTGGTGAGCTACTCAGACCCTGACCCTGTTTATTCCCAGTGTGCTAGCATTTAGGCTTTGTCCCCGCAGAAAAGAGATTAGTGAAACTTCTCTGAAAAATAACTTTCACATAATGACATTTGGGGAACTTGCAATAGCCATCCAAGTGAATCCCTCTCACATAGATCTGCCAGTCACTGGGTTGATTCTTAAGTATGAATAGTCACAGATATGAAGAAAGCTTCTAGAAAACATCTAGGGAAGAAGGAACTCAGAGGAAACAAAAGAGAATGCTTCTTTAAATCTAGTATTCACAGAGATCAAAAAACAGAATTGTGTCCACGAAATATGGTAGGTGTAGTTAAAAAGGTTAGCATTAAGAAAACAGCAATTAGGAACGAAACATAACATACTGGTGGGGATGAGGATGTTGTAAAAATGGATGAGAGAGGAGGAAGGAATAAGAGATGCCAAAGTAACATTTACTAATACAATGTATCTAACCTTGGACAATAAAAACATCTATTTAAAAAAAAAAAAAAAAAAACCAGGTGGCAGAAATTCCCCCAAGAAATACTCCAAGGAAGTACCTAGAGCTGAGTGATCAGAATTTCAAGTTTAGTATAAGAACTCATCTAGTGCCAACAGAATGATTGAAGACAGACTTGTCTATAGAATTTCCAAATTTTAGAACATAGAGACAAATAAAACATTCTTAAAAGTTTATGTTAAAAGTAAAGGTTAGGGACTAGAGTTGTAGCTTAGTTGACACAGTGCTTCCTAGCCTGCACAAGACCCACATAAACTAGGCGTAGTAAAGGACACCTTTTATCTCAGGAGGCAAGAAAGTCAGGTTTCAAAGTCATTCTCAGCTAATATATCAAGTTTGAAGCCAGCTTGTGATACTGTATCAAAAAAAATTAGAAAAAAATGTTATAAATCATATGGCACCAATCTTGTAGCCAGCAACACTGATGAAAAAAAGACAATAGGGCTGGAGAGACAGCTCAACAGTTAAGGTGCTTGCTTGCAAAGCCTGACAGCCTGGGTTCAATTCCCCAGTACCCAAGTAAAGCCAGATGCACAAAGTGGAGCATGCATCTGGAGTTAATTTGTAGTGGCTGGAGGCCCTATTCTCTCTCTCCTCTCTCTCTCTCTCTCTCTCTCTCTCTCTCTCTCTCTCTCTCTCTCTCTCTCTCTCTCTCTCGTAACTATATTAATTATTTTAAAAACCAAGACAATTTTTAATTAAAAAATAAAAAAATGCTACTGCAACCTTATTATGTAAAGATGAGGAAGCATAAGAAAAGTAGGAAGCTTGAAAACGATTTCATTTGGAGAGAAGGAATCTGAGTAAGTGGTATGAACCCGCATAATTCTAAGAGTTTTGTTTATTTTTGGTAAAATGAGAATGCAAGTTTGAAATAGTAAATGAGTAAGACACAGCTATGCCATTCACAACTAAGCCTTGCACAAGTGTCCCCTGACCAGTGACTGTGCATTCCTGTGGGTTTTCCCTACTTCTCATCACACTTGCTCCATGCCGGCTCTGAGGAAGGAGTTGCAGAGGGACATTTAGAGTCTTCCTGTTCAGTTTGGTATCTCTCCGACTTCCTGATCTCTGGTTTCCCAGTGTGAATGAGAGAGAACTATTTAAAATGTGGCTGCCTTTGAATTATGTTCTCAGTACCTTTTTGTAAATTTGTACTTGGAAATCCTGATGATTTTCATGTCTTTTGCCTAATAATATAATAATAATAATAATAATTTGCATATACAAATAGTGGATTTTACACATTTTGTTCAGGCTTCCTCCATTTTCCTCATTTTTTTTCCTGTTTACTTTAACCCACTTTCTCTCTATGATCAGGGCCGCAAGCTTCTTATTATTGGGACCACTAGCCGAAAAGATGTCCTTCAGGAAATGGAAATGCTTAATGCTTTCAGCACCACCATCCACGTGCCCAACATTGCTACAGGAGAACAGCTGATGGAAGCCTTGGAGGTGAAAACAAGTCAATGGAATGGGTTGTATACCGTTTATCAGAGAGGAGTTGAGGCTGTAGATAATGCTGGTATTCATCTGTTGCGCCTGTCATTTGGTGTCTTAAGTTAACCTGGAATGTGGAACCCTGGTATAGTACCTCCAGTCGTTTTCAGGAACCTAAGGAAAAGATGAATACAGAAGAGAGTGAACAAACTTCCTGGTCTTGGGTATACTCAGTGTACAAACTACCAGGAGACTATTACTCTTTGCTCAGCACGCATATGATGCTGATAGATTACATGGGCAAGAAACTTGGATGGGTAGAAGTTTGCAATGCATGGTGGGGGTAAGGTAATCACCACAGAGAAAAATCAGTTCTTCACTGTGGCTGGCAGCATGCTTCCTTGCATTTAACAAACTAGAATGATAACAAAAGCCTTCTAAACTACAACAAGCTACTGAAATAAAAAGAACTTACTTATAAGTTTATAATATAGAAATGTTTCCTTAAATTATTAAGGATGATAGTCTTTAATTCAAAAATAAGTTCAGGGCTGGAGAGATGGCCCAGTGGTTAAGGTGTTTACCTGTAAAGCAGAAGGACAGGAATTCAATGTATCTGGAGATCATTTGCAGTGGCTGGAGGCCCTGGCACACCCATATTCTCTCTCTCTCTCTCTCTCTCTCTCTCTCTCTCTCTCTCTCTCTCTCTCTCTCTCTCTCTCTCTCAAGTAAAATTTAAAAAATAAGTTCAGTAAACTTTTGGTGAATTTTAATGTGCCCAAATGGCTAGAGATCTGTTAGAAATTATGATCTCTAATGAGTTGTTCAGCATGACCTGAAGGCTTCTAAAAGTCCTCACAGCTTAGAGTTGGTGTGTGCTCCCAACAGAAAGGAAGTTGTCTTTTATGATCAGTGTTGCTGAGTCACCTGTGTGAGCAGCTTTTGTAGCTGAGTTGGGTAAAAGAACTTACTATGCTTTGATACATGCAGATTGTTCCTCTGA
Organism: Zapus hudsonius; assembly: GCA_004024765.1. NCBI lineage: Eukaryota > Metazoa > Chordata > Mammalia > Rodentia > Dipodidae > Zapus > Zapus hudsonius. The sequence goes on along the minus strand of PVHP010010578.1, from coordinate 20,694 downwards.
AGGAATATTAAAATTTTAATTTGTATTTGTTATACTTTGAAGCTATTTTTCCTCAGCAAATATATATATGTGTGTATATATTATACATATATATATATATATATATATATATATATATATATATATATATATGTTATAGTGGAGATCCCCAGGAAAACAGGACTTAAGGTATGAATTTTTGCTAGACATGGTGGCTCATGCCTGTAATCTCAATACTCAGGAGGCTGATTCAGGAGAATTACAATGAGTTTAAGATGAGCCTGGACCCTGTATTTTTTAAGATAAATAAAAAATAAGGTTTCCCTTTCATAATTGTACCTAATGGGTTTAGGATGATCAGAAAAGATTTTAAAGAGCCAAGTCATTCCTTAGCGGAGTCAGGTTCCTCTTTCTTGCTGCTGTTCTAGAGGTGAATGTGTTCGTGTACATACTGTAAAAGTGTTTTGATTGTCTATTGTTTTTGTAGCTTTTGGGCAACTTCAAGGATAAGGAGCGAACCACAATTGCACAGCAAGTCAAAGGGAAGAAAGTCTGGATAGGCATCAAGAAGTTACTGATGTTGATTGAGATGTCCCTGCAGGTAAAGTGCTTCCTGACCACATGATTCAGAGAGAGAACCTTCTTCATGCACCAAGAGGTCTATATTCCTTTGCTAAGGTTTTACTTCATGTGTTATCAAACAATAACATTGATGGCCTTCCACTTCTTAGAATTCAAAAATTAAAAAATACATTATTTTTGATTTTCATTTAGAAATTTACTAGATCTTAGAACTATAAAGGACTTCATGAAGCAATCATCCAACTGCCCCTTGTTTTGTAGACACATGTGCTGTGTCCCACAGGTTATCAGTGAATTAGTCCATATCACACAGCACATTAGTGATGGAGGAGTGATGTTGTCCATCAGAGGTCAGTAAGTGGCTGTGAGGCAGTGGAAAGGACAGGCTCAGAGTTGTGCAGGGAGTTGTGCAGACTACTCTTGGTCTCTGCATGACCAGGTTCTTAGGGTTAAAGCATCCTGGCTCTTCTAGAACGCTCAGCCCCAACCAGCTACCTGGGCAGAGACATGGACAACTCCCTGAAGCTCTCTCAGATCAATGGCAGCTTTCCTCTCTCTTTGTAGAACTCTATGCCTGGCCTGTGCCCATGCTGTCCTGTGGTTCTCTAACATAGTGCATAGTAAGCCTATGCTACCATGCTCTCTGAGTTTAGATGCCTGGGCTCTCACCTACTGTTCACAGCCCCTCAAACAGCTCAACACATGCTAGGCAGAGTGTTCATTCAATTTCCCATAAATTAATCCATCTATCTGTTCATCCCCCCATCCATTCACCCCCTGGCTTGAGCAGATAGACTGGCACTATTCTAGGCATTGTGCATTACCGAGCAGTGGGAAGTCTAAATGTCACACTTCCAGAAGAAAGCAGCTCTTGTACCAATAACCTAGAAATAGGGAGAGGAGGGGCTGGAGAGATGGCTTGGTGGTTAAATCGGTTGCCTGCAAAGCAGAAGCTGCCGAGTTTGAGTCCCCAGTACCCATGTAAAGTCAGATGCACAAGGTGGTGCCTGTGTCTGGAATTTGTTCGCAGTGGCTGGAGACCCTGGCATGCCCAGTCAATTTATGTATTTTCCATTATGAGCAGACTAAGCACTGCTAAGGTACACATACAGCTGTATGGCTTTTTCCTTGGAAAGGATAAATCTGTCAGAAAGACAGCTCCACTCTTTTAGTTTTAGTGAACTTTTAAAAAATAATTGCACAGAAGAAACTATGTGGGGTTTTTCCCCAGCCCTTTCCCTTCCTCTTTCTTTGATGCCTGAAGGTCAGTGATCAAGTTAATGCCTCTTATGTATGTGAGAGTGGGGCACTCAGGCCTAATCTTCAGCGACTGACACTTCATAGGCCCCCAAGTTTGAAGCCTTCATGTCAGATGGTTTCTGTGCAGCTGAGTGAGTCTCTTAGATCTCCTTAGGAGCCTGCACCCAAGTGGAGAGGCATGTAGTTCAGCAGTGTGAGTCATGTTCCCTCTGCTCTCCGCACCTGATTCTGTTAAAACTTGCACAGTGCTGAGGATCTGCTCTGACTGGATGTCACCTGAGGGAATAAAGTCATTTATCTAGATTACTTTTTTCCTCCCTTTCTCTTGACTTTTAATTCCATAGCTACAGGCAAGTCAGTAAGTCGTTGCTCACACATATTAAATATATTTAATGGGCAAAGACCTGCAAGTACCGACTGTAGCTGAGCTCCAGCCAGTTCCATATTTTTTTTAAAGAACTTGACAATTGATTCCTATGTAATTCTATTCCCAAAGAGGAAAAAAATGTCTCTTTTGTTAGCAATTCACGCTTTTTCTTAGTCCTTTGTAGTCTGACCTCTTAACTTTGATACATTTGAAACTTCTGTTCAGTGTTTTGCTGGGACAGAAGAGGAGAACTCTTTCTTAAAAAGTAGTTGAAGGGGGAATCCAGTTGCACACTTGCCCACAGCTGCAGGAGCATCTGGAAGTGGCCCCTGGAGGGCAGGGAGTTCCCCCTTGGGAGCAGACCTCTGCCTTAGAACATTTTAAAGGTGAGGTGTGTGCCTTACAGTAACAATTCATCTGAAGGAATTAAATATGTTTTAATGATCATTTTCTAGATAACCTCACATCTCTTATTAGAATAAAGTGTACTTTAACAAATTGGTCTAAAGTGGATATAAAATGAGCACCAGAAGAGATAATAATGATCTGAACCAAGCACATGGATCAAAAACCACCATCTTTTCGTGGCTTTATGACATGTTCACAGTGAAAGGCCAGGTTGTCTGGAGAGCTCGCAGCACTCCCCGCTGTTGTAGACACAGCGTGGTGCAGGCTTCCACTAGTTGTAAAGAAGAAACTATAAGAAGAAACTATGCAGAGGACACTGAAGCTAAGAAAAGCCATTATTGATATGTAGATGTCATCAGCTAGATTTTGGTCATTTAATCAACCTCAGCTTGGTTTCTTCTAGTTTTGTCTTATACCTTCTATGAATTCTACGTATATCAGAACACTGGCCGGGAAACAGCTGGCACATCTTTATCACTCAGCAGAAGGTCATTGGAAACATGCAGTGATCGTTTCCCTGGTGTAAAGTGATATCTGTTAGAAGGCACCATTCACCTGTCTTCTTTGTTTCTTCTGATGACTTTAGATGGATCCAGAATATCGTGTGAGGAAATTTTTGGCCCTCTTAAGAGAAGAAGGAACGTAAGTACACATAGCACTCAGGCCCATATACTAACATCCCACTCTGTTAAACCCCCAGTGCCTCCCTGAGAGTTGCTCTTAGTGCATATGAACTTGATGGTTTCTTGCCTGGATCACTTGGTTTCATTTATTAGATTCTCCCTGTGTTGTAGGTCCGAGAGACCCAGCAAGGAAGCTGGTTGTTCTGTTGGTTTGCTCTCCTTGTCCTGCTTCGCAAAACTTCCTTGTCACAAAGCAGGAAAAACTTGATGGTACATATTTATTGGAACCTGCTTTTTTAAGTGCATGGAGATGCCCACTTTCTTTGGTTACGCAAATACATAGTGGAAAATAGAGAGAAAATATTTAGGAGCTTTCAATTATTTCTGATGAATGACCTTGCAGATACTCATGGTTTCATGTGTGTTTGTGAATCTTTTTTGCAGCCCCCTGGACTTTGATGAAAATGGACTGTTTACAATAAATAGACAGTGACCAAGGGAAGAGACCAGCGTGAAGATGGCCTGGGATCTTCACTTGGCGTGCTCACGATCTCGGACTAAGAGAAATGTTCTCCACCTTCAACATGCTCGCTCTGCATGATTAGAGCAATAAAGTTCCTTGTGCTTCTTGAGATGCCTTCATGTTTTGTGGAAGGTGAAAACTTGCTTTAGAATGCTTTGCTTACCTTTCCATGCAAGCTAAGATGATTCCTTCTTCCTCATAGTGGACGTGGAGGAGACACGTTGTACCCGTGCACACTGCACGTGTTGAGCTCCCTACCACCTCCACCCCCAGAAAACTGCCAGTAAGTGGGGTGAATGCCTAAGATAACACCTGGCCTATTAGAAGGCAGGCTTTCTACATGCAAACCAACAGCAAAGAGGAGAGGTGTAAGTTCTAAGGAATTCTCTCAGAGCCTCCCTGTGCTAATGCTAAATTAGGTCTTTGGTTAAAAGATTCTCCACAGATCAGTTTATTATCTTTGTGTGAAGAAACAGGCTTTGAATATCTAACGATTGCTATTCTCAATCGTTTTCAGAGATGTTTCCAGGTTGCAATCAGGAGAACTTTCCCAATAGGAAATCAGATCATTACTGTGGTGGCTGTGATAAGCCTGAATGTAATTAATTTGCTCTGTGGTAAGATATATGCTAATCATTACCACTTGGTAGATGTTATTAAAAACTTGTGAAAGATATATATATTTATATGGAAATATGTATATCCCTAAACAGAAATAAATATTAAAATAAAGTAATTTACAAGCTTCTCAGCACTAATTAGTGTCCAACTCTAAGTGGGTCAATTCCTTAGGATAATATTAAAGGCTTATTAGAATCACTACTTTTCTTTTTTCCTTAGCTTAATGACTTACTTAGAATTGCCCTTCTTGTATTTCAAATGATGTGTAATATCTAGCATACATATAAAACACTATTATCTACAAAAAAGCTCTACCTCCTAGCCTTCTCCCTTAGTCCTTGATCTTCCATTCCAATGCATTGAACACAAGTGTTCCCAAAGGAAGGAGAACTTGTCTGGTCCTTTGGAGGTGGTTTGTCTTGTCACTGACTTAGAGGAAATGTAACAGGTCATCATACATGGTAACGAGTCCTATGGAACATGCCACTCTCCCCGCTGCTGCTTAAAATGTGAGCACAGTGATCAGAAGCCATTCCAAGGTGCTGGCTTGTTGCCACAGTGGTAGTTGGGTGTGGCTCTGTTAGTGCCCCACAGTAGAAGGTAGATCATCTCCAAATCTTGCTGTCTGTATTTGTTTGGGAGTTTTTACACCCCTGGCTTATTTTGTGGCTTTAAGAGTGGATTGTGTTGTGAAGCTGCGGTTCCTGGTGGCCAGTACTGTGGGTCTCCGTCTGTCTACGCTACTGCCGCTCCTCCTCCCTTGAAGTAGCACACGTTGTGTTAACTTATGTCTCTTGTTCAGTGAGGCTAATGTCTTTGTGTTTTGTCCAAAATGATATCGAAAAACATAAATATGTAATAAATGTGTAATGCAAATTGAAGGAATGCAATAAAGAGTACATACACGTGAACTACTGTGGAGATCATTGTTTTGTACAACAGATCACTGGCAGCAGTGCATGAAGGGGGCTCAGAAGAGAAGCCCCTCTGGTCAAAACTAGCATAGATGGATACTTTTCAGTTTAAAATCTCTTAGAAAGTATCAAAAAGAAAAACATCATTAGCATATCAAAAACATTAGCATACAAGAATCTTTATACTTATGCCTGATACTTACTATACCTTATTTAAAAAAAAAACCTGCATTACTGAAGCCATAAAGTAGGTTAGTAAGAAACCAGAGGGAAATTGCTCCTCTTCCTATGGAATGTACATACCAAGGGACACAGCTTTTTTTGTTGTCTTCATAGATTTGCATTTCTCTGAGCTCTCAAATCTCACAACCTCAGTGTTTGCGATTGATTCAGATTAGGGTGAGAGGCAGCTCAGGAAATCAGCAAGGTCCCGCAGGAAAGAGGCTGTCTTCAATGGGTAAAAAAAAGCTCTGGAGCCGGGCGTGGTGGCTCACGCCTTTAATCCCAGCACTCGGGAGGCAGAGGTAGGAGGATCGCCGTGAGTTCGAGGCCAGCCTGAGACTACAGAGTGAATTCCAGGTCAGCCTGGGCTAGAGCGAGACCCTACCTCGAAAAACCAAAAAAAAAAAAAAAAAAAAAAAAAGCTCTGGGAGAAGGTCTTGGAGGCCAGCCTGGTCCTTAGGGCCTTCCTTTGAGAAGGTGGGTTCAGAGCCCAGGGTGAGCCTTGGAGCATGTGAGCATGCAACATGGCCCATGATAAAGCACAGGGACTCGATGAGCTGCTACCTGGAGTTCCTCCACGTATGAACTGTCAAAAGATGGAATTCATTAAAATCTCCAAAGAAAGAGGGATTATTGTATCCTTACTAAATGTATACATCCTCACTGAGACTCTTCCATTTAACACAGTTTATGTAATCGTAGTTAGTATACAAAGTATGTTTTGAGGGCTGGAGAGATGGCTCAGTGGTTAAAGGCACTTGTGTGTAAAGCCTGACAGCCTTGGGTTCTTTTTCCCAGTACCCTCATAAAGCCAGATGCAAGAAGTTACACATGCCTCTGGAGGTCATTCACAGTGGCAAGAGGCCCTGGGCTTCCCATACACACACTCTCCCTCTCTCTCTCTCCTTGTAAACAAAATGTTTGTTTGAAAGCTGTCTTTTAACCCTAAAAACTACAGTGAAAAGCTTTTAAGGTTTAGCCACACATTATAGAATTATGAAGTAGATTCAGGTGTGTGTAATAATCAAATCCTGATCAACAGACTTGCTGAGGCATTGAGTCAGCTATAAATAGCCTTCCAGCCCAAACACAGACAGCAAAGGCAGGATTTCTTATTCCTTGCTTGCCAACTGAGCCACAGCCTCTTCAAAGAAGCAACTGGGCAAGGTATGTTTGAGAGTTCAAAAAAGCATGTAAATTTCAGAAGTTATTGCAAAACTGCTGCTTCTCATCAGTAGGGCCCAAAGCTGAGCCCATGGTGAACACCACCTGGGCACCATGGTGTGGACATGCAGAGATAGTGCCTGATTTTGCAAGTAGGCCATGCTTGGTGGTGCACATCTATAATCCCAGCACGTGGGAGGCAGAGGCAAGAGGATGCCTCAAGTCTGAGGCCAACTACAGAATGAGACCCTGTGTCAAAAGTGGGAGGGGTGGGTGCTGGGGAGATAGCTTGGTAGTTAAAAAGTGATTGCTTGCAAAGTCTGCTAGCCTGGGGTTTGTTCACAATGGCAGGATACCTTACATGTGCACACATACACATAAAAATAAAGAATTATTTTTGAAAAGCAAAAGGATTTGCAAGAACTCACGTTTGAGATTTTCCCAGTGGTCTCACACAGTGGACAGTCACTGTTTGGGGGAGTAAGTAAAACAGCGGCTTGTCTCCTAGAATGTTTTGCTAAACTAGGGGAAGAGATGTCAGTGGAGTGGCCAGACTTTTGCTGAATTAGCTTTCCTTGTGTGTGTAGACAGCCACACGTGAGTGCATGCCACACACCTAGGAACACATGGTAGACGCCAGGAGATCCAGAATGATCTCTGCTGTGTACTTGTATTTGTACCTCACCCATGAGCTCCCGCTCCCTCTCCTTTCTTCATAACATAATACCGCTTTGAAAAAATATCTTCTCGTCTCTTTTTTTGGATTAAAAAAAATTATTATTTATTTACGAGCAGAGATAAAAAGATATAGGAGACACACTAGGGTCTCCAGCCGCTGCAAACCAACTCCAAATTCATGCTCCACCCTGTGCATCTGGCTTTATGTGGATCCTGGGGAATCAAACTCGGGTCATCAGGCTCTTCAGGCAAATGCCTTAACTGCTGAGCCATCTCTCCAAAAGCCCTTCTCTTGGATTTTTTTAAACTTCCTCTATATTTAGATGTTTAAAAGTATTGATGCTTATAGAGAAACTAATGTTCAAGCACAACTATAAATGCTAGTCTCTTTCATCATAGAGTACAATAATCACAGGATACATTGGCCTCCGTTAGTTTGAATGGGGACCATTTAAATATTTGGCCATCTTACAGGTTTAAAAAGTACTCAGAATGCTGGGACAGACGAGATAGGCTTCGTGGCAAAGGGAAATGAAAGGTGACCGGTGTAGTAAGGTGTGGAGCTCCTTACCTGTGCGAATGCCTTGCAGAGTGGGAACAAGCTTTCCAGGGGCTAAAAGCACATTAGAAGACAGCTCGTGCATTTTCAAGTGGCCATTCATAACTTAGAGGGTCTATGGTAGATGCCCGGTACAGGTAGCCCATCGTCACTGCCCAACATAGATTGCTTCCCTTTTCCATTGTTATTCAGTGAAGCCAAGTGAGTAGCAATTATTTCTGTTAGAGGGCAAGAAGGGAAGGAAGAGAGGAAGAGAGGAAGGGAGGGGAAAAAGGAAGGAAGGGAGGGAAAGAAAGGGGAAAGGGAAGTTGGGAGGGGAAAAAGGAAGGAAACTCCCTTGAGCTCTTCTCTAGCAGTGTGCCAAATATTCTGAGGTAGTATGTTAAAGGCCCGCTGTAAACTAAGGACAGATGCCATTGGCCAGAAGACAGGATGTGAGCCTGGATCTTGTTGAAGCTCCAGTCTAAAAACAAAGATGCCCTTCCTCAGAGCATGCCTGCCAACGGGCACGGCATCCCGGCCAGCCTGCCTACCCCTCCTCAGTTCAGCTGTCCTGGAGCTGGCAAGGGAAGGGTCATTTCTGGTAAAGGTTTCGTTTTCAATAGAGCAAATCCTCTTTTCCCAACAAATGGAGTTGAAAATGTGTCCAGAGGGGGATTAAGGCAACAGCCAGCCTTGTGGCCTGGGACTGTATCTTTTAGGAGTATGAGACTGAAATGTATATGTTGAAAATGTTCAAATTGATGAAATGAATTCCTGCCCCAAGTTGTTATTTCTGACGCTGGAAACTCCTTGTTTGAAGTTCATTTAAAACAAAGTAGCCTTATAAGAAAGTCCTCTACCCCACCCATTGTCCATGACTTGATTGTGCTTAAAGAACAGTGGAAATGACTGTAATTTGGCTATTTAATTAGCTGAGGCCACCATTTCAGAATCATTAAGCATGAATCTGGAAATCACACATGATACAATGTATCCATTTCAAGTTTACCTTTTCTTTAATGACTTAACAGGGAAAAAAACTGCATGATGAAATATATTTTCTCCAAATATATATATATATTTATATAATATATAATCTTAGTTAACTCAAAGGTATATACATTGTATAATAAATAATATTTATAAAAAGAGACTTTTTGAATATAAAATCAAAAAGATCAACAACTTCTACAATTTTTTACAAAACTTTGGATACAGCAGGTTGATAGGAAATTTCCATTGGATACTATTACCTGACTACTTGAGAATAATTACAGTGCACTCATGTACTATTATTAAATAATTACTTGTCAGCTACTTGAAAACGCCCCAGAAACATGACTTTATCACTTTTAATATAGAATACATAGATATGAAAAGACTTTAAAATTTTTGTATCCATTCTGCTGAAGTGTTCTTACATAAAACAAGCGTTATCTGGTCAACATGATCCAAACGTCTCCATCTGAGGTGAGATGGGGAGCATCTCAGACTCCAGCAGGGTCTGGGGATGTATATGGAGCAGGGCTTGTGGCCAGAGACTGAGGGGAGCGTGCGGGCAGGCCACCAGGTAGCTGGCTGGGCAGGCGGCCTGCACAAACCAAGAGGTGGCCGGCCCTGGACAGGGTTAGACAGACCCCAAGACAGAGGGGCAGTTTGTTCTATCATCTTCTTTCTGATTCTCCTTAAGACAAAGTAGGTAGATTGCTTCACACTGCCATGGCCACCTGGCGAGTCCCCTGCAGGACACTGGACAAGACCAGTGCTCATAGAGAACTGAGCTGAGCTGCTTTTCTCGCCCCAGGACCAAGTGACAGCTTCCCCGGATCCCTGGGAACTGCATGGATGGATGCTGTCTGACACACATGTCGGGGAGGGCCGAGGTTAAGGAGCTCCATGTCTGTCTGTAGTACAGACCAAAGGAAGAAAGGATGCAGGAGCCCCACACTTACAATGCAGGGGAAGAGGACTGTCACCACCCACCCACCCACTATTCACAGCATTGGAACTGCAACGTAGATGATACTGTCTAGGAACTCTAAGGTGGCATCACCAACCTCCATCTGTTCTTCCTGGCATGCAGTGAGCAACCCGCAGGTGACCATGGCAGGGAAGCTGGAACTGCTCCTTCCTTCCTGCTGCCGTCAGGCTGTGGTTTGAGCAGGAGATGCGCCTCCACACGGAGCCTATTTACAAGCTCCACCACAAAACGTGGATTGTGGTGATGGTGGGAGCTGCAGAGAAAGCTCCTGCTGAGCAGGGTAACAGAGAAACCGGGCCTGGGAAGACTTCACACAGCTCCAACAATGGCCGCCACCCCCTTCCCCCCTACACACGCACACCCACCGCCACTTCATCCCAGCCCTACCTATGGCTTTTGTCGGAATGGGAAAGTGTGTCCAATTTGACTAGGAATAGCCGGCCTGTCCTGCTCCACAGCTCCCACCTCCAGGCATCGCCAGCAGCAGAAGCAGCCTGGAGACATACTCTTACTCACACTCATATCTCTCCCACCAGGCCGAGAGCTCACATTAGCCCAGCCTGTTCTGTTGCAGTAAATTTTTTTTCACTTTTATTTTCTTTAACATGTGCAAAGGTAAGCCTCGGGTCTGTTCCTAACAGACCTCGGAGAACCAAAAAGAAAGCCCCTCTGTGAAAGTCGCGCACCATCCAGAGCAGTGAAGACTGTAGATAAGGGAGGAGGAGCCTCCCCATCGAGGCTGGAGTGTCCAGGTCATTTATCACATGCAGCTGGCAATAGTCCGTGTTCCTTGCTGGCCGATGCCAAGGGATGGCTTGGCTCTAGGTCCTGCTTCCCATGGGACTTTGGTGAATCGGCCCAGCCGCACACTCTACCCCTTCCCAGTGCCCTTTGGAAAAACAAACATAAGAATCAGAAACTGTATTCTTCTCTCAGGAATACCACCATCTCTTGGAGTGCTGCTGTAGCTCAGCACTTCTTGCCCACTCCCTCCTGACCTCACAGCCTGCCACTGAGATCTGCAGGAACAGGGGAGCTAAATTGTACAGAAATCCAACCTCCCTGCTTCTAGTTCAGAGTTTGGGGACAAAGGAAGCCCATTGCAAGTAACTATGCTACTGCAAGACTTCTTCATCCTGGGTAGATTCAGGGAGAAAGCCGCTGGTCTGAATGGCCAGGCCCCAGCTGGGCTAGTGCCAGGCACACACTGTGTTTCTGCAAGACACCAGGCAGCTTGCTGTGAGCTGTCAAATGGGAGGGAGGCTATCTAACTAATTATGATAAATTCCTTTCCAGGGGAGCTGTCCTGGGTATGTTTTGTCATGAGGTACAAGGCCATCTCCCAGCCAACCCTCAGCTCTGGGGCTGGCAGGGCCAGTATGAGACTCTTATGGAGGCTACAACAGACACAGGAGGACTACCTGGATATACCTAGTTCCCACAGGAGATTAGTGACAGACCCAGTACTCAGGGTCAGCCAGATCATGTGATTTCAGGCCAGAGTCTTTCCAACATATGAATAAAAAAGAATAAATCTAGTACTTGTAAGATAACCGCAGTCAGGGCTGGAGAGCTGGCTTAGTGGTTAAAGACACTTGCTTGCAAACCTTGATGACCCGGGGTTCAATTCCCCAGGACCCATGTAAAGCCAGATGTACAAAGTGGGGCATGTGCCTGGAGTTTGTTTCCAGTAGCAGGAGGCTCTAGTGCACCCATGCTCACTCTGTCTCTGTCTGCCTCTTTCTCTCTCTCAACAAATAAATAAAAACAGAAAGATGCTGGGCGTGGTGGCGCACGCCTTTAATCCCAGCACTCGGGAGGCAGAGGTAGGAGGATCGACGTGAGTTCGAGGCCAACCTGAGACTACAGAGTGAATTCCAGGTCAGCCTGGGCTAGAGCGAGACCCTACCTCGAAAAAAAAAAGAAAGAAAGAAAGAAAAAACAACAACAGAAAGATACCAATATTCAGATCAGACCAATGACAGCAAAGGTGTCTGCCCCACACAGGAAAGACCTGGATGCTACACTTCCTGAACAGAACAGTGGGATGGGCTCTCTGCACGAGGTGGGAAGGCAGGAGGGGCCTGTGCTGTTCTATGGCCCTCTGATACAACAGAACAGCCAAGAGGACAACTGGAGGCTCTGCCTGCCCTGCATCCCTGCCAGCTGTGTTCCTGACTTCTATCAGCAGAGTGTCTTCGCAGGTGCGAGAATGGGAAGAAGTGGCCGAGTCTCACCCAGCATCTGACCTAGGGCTGCAGACCAGAACCCCCCAGGAGATCCTGCTGAGCCCCAGAATCTCAGCTACCTCTCCATGAGCACCAGTTCTTCATGGCTCTTCATGTGCAGTGTCTAGTTGCCAGACAGCCCTGCAGAACACCTTGTCACGAAGGTAAAAACCAGGGCTCAGAGAGGCCAAAAAGCTGTCCGATTCATTTAATGTATGAAGAAGAAGAAGAAAGAAAAGAAGAAGAAGAAAGAAGAAGAAGAAGAAGAAGAAGAAGAAGAAGAAGAAGAAGAAGAAGAAGAAGAAGAAGAAGAAGAAGAAGAAGAAGAAGAAGACAGCGCAGTGGAAAAAGATCCCCTAGTTGTCCTGGAGTGAGTACAGGCTGAAGAGCTCTCATGCGTGAGGGCTGGGGCTGTATGACCTACACAGACATGGTATCTTGAAACCATGTCAGCAACACTTCACAACACTGAACATTAAAACCAGGGTCTGGCAAGGGCTCTGCCACCGAGCCACCTCCCTGATTCTTCATAGGAGGTGGAGGGTAGCTCTGCAGGCTAACCAAGTACCTTGCCCTGCCTGACACAGACCTTCTTTTCCAGACGGGGCAGGAACAGAGCCACAGGGTCTATGTGCTAGTCTACACACTGGGGACCACTGAAGGGGCTTGGACCCCCGCAGGACCTGTGCAGGCCTCTTGTGGAAGCAAAAAGCTGGGCCTGTTCAGTCGCTGACTCAGTGTGCCCATTGGGGAGATGGGCAGGCTGGACAAATGGCCCTCCTGGCCTGGCCAGTCCTCTGAGACTCTGCCCTCCCAGAGCCCCTCTCTGACATAACTGCTTCTCTTGATACTGGGGATACAGTGCTTCCACTGCCCATAGGGAACACCAGAGAAGGTGACCATGGTGTTCTTCAGGCCTCCATGTGTCCGCCACCCTGTTGCTGTGACTATTCTTTTTGTTTGTTTGGTTTTCAAGGTAGGGTCTCTAACTCACTATGTAGTCTCAGGGTGGCTTTGAAATCCTGGAGCTCCTACTACCTCTGCTGGGATTAAAGGTGTGCAGTACCACCGGCCTGCTGTGAGTATTCTTCCTCTCTGTGAAGTAGGGTGCTCTTCCCTAACATTGCCTTTGGCCAGCCATGAACCAGCAGGCAAGTGCTTTTCAATTAGTTAAGCACCGTCCCCAGAGTCCTTCAAGGTGCTCCTCGCAGAAGCTGCTGGTGGGGGAGGTAACAACACCACCCAAGTCTAGGAAGAATAGCTAGTCTCGGTCACATGACTGGCTAGCAGGAGAAACTAGACTAGAATTAAAAAGCCCACCATCACGTCTCCAACTCCACGAAGTAAACTTCTTCCCAGGGGAGGGAGGACAGAGAAGGGCCATACTTGGTTTTAGAAACCTCCCATGAGGAGACTCCAGGACCACGCTAAATCTCGACCGACCTACCCTGGGGTCCTACAGACCAGGGCACAGTGCCTCCCACACAAGCCACCTCTGGGAAGCTTGGGAGCAAAATCCACCAGCCTTTGATCCAGTGATTACTCATCACAGTTACTCTGAACTTGAATCCCTCCTCCTCCCCCCATCACTGTCCATAAACTGGGTGAGAGTCTCCCACTCCACCCAAGCTTCAGATCCCTCAGCATGCAGATGACCCAGCGCTTCCCCCACCCACCTCCAGAGCTTGGGAGGACCTCTGGCCCTCTGAGTTAAGGGTAGATGCAAAATAGCTCGGGAACCGAGGTAGGAGAGACTTTTCAACTCATGATTTCAGGCATTTCAACCTACCCCTACTGGACAGTAGGGAAACTGAGGCCCAGAGAAGTTAAAGATTGGGAAGTTAGGGGCACAGTTCCCACCAGACCTCAGTGTCTCTTCTAACTAACCGCACAGTGGTGATAGCCAGTGGCCGTACACAAATCTGATGTGGCTCATGGTTAGCTAATTTGTGCAAGAATTTTAATCAAGTGCTTGTGGTTTACGCATGCGCTTGGTTATATTACCTGAGCTTTGTGTAATCTACCAAGTAAGTCACTACGCAAAACCATCGCCCCCAAGCTTGGGAAATCCAGGCTTCCCTTCTCGGCTAGGGGAGCGGATGTGTACTGGACGCGGGTCAAGCAGACGACCCGCAGCCTGGCTCCCGCCGCCCGCCCCGCCGCCTCCCTACTTGCCTACTTGCAGGTGTGCACGTCGTAGACGCGGACGCACTCCTGGCAGCTGACGTAGCAGCACCAGTGGAAGATGCAGTGGCACTTCTCCTTCCGCTTCTCCGTCCTCGTGTTGTGGCCGCGGCCACAGCACAGCAGATCGCAACCGTCAATGCCAGCCGAGGTGACATTGCAAGTCCGGTCCCTGGTGCCAAAGGAGCCCGTCTCGGGGTTGGGCTCACAGAAGTTCGGGGAGTTCTCGTAGTAGACCAGGTCTCTCTCTGTGGGCGGCTTGAAGAGCGCGTACTTGGCGCGCAGGGTCTCCACCCAGCCCCGGGACTCCCGGTGCTTCTCCACCACCATCTCCGAGGCACTGTCGTACTTGTCTTTGAGGAAGTCGCCAATGGCCCGGAAGTCGGGCTGGGCCCACCAGCAGGTCTTCACCTCGCAGCTGCCCGACAGCCCGTGGCACTTGCACTTGAGGTGCATGTGGTCAAGGATGGTCTGGAGAAAGAGGGGGACGGTTGGCTGCAGGCTGACCCACCTGGGCGCCTTCATGCCCACCCTTTTCCCTACTCCTGTGCCAGGAAGAGAATGGATGGGGTCTAGAGTCCTCGATGGTCTACCTACCACACCCCAAACATGGGCACACATCACCTTCACTTCTCAAAATAGTTGGCCCTAAGGTCTAACAAATAGGGACACTGAGGCTGGGGGCTAAGTGACTCATCCGAGGAAACGGGTCCTCCATGGGCCCAGCCAACCGGCACAGGACGGGCTGCTCAGGAGCCTGGAGCAGCCCCAGGAGGAAGGAGGGTGGAGGCTCCCGGGTCCCCAAGGGACACATGGTGGGGTGAGGCCCCTGGGTTGAGCGAGGGCTGCGGGAGAGCTCACCGTGCGGCCTGCCTCGTTGTTGTGTTTGTTCATGGCCGAGCGTGCATCTGGCCTGTTCTCACGCGCGTCTGCAAACTCCCGGGACACCAGCACCCCGAAGTCTGCGTCTTCGCTGCAGCCGCCCCATTTCCAGCCCTCGCCAGGTGGCCCCTTATGGTGCGAGTCGCAGCCGCAGATGGTGGAGGTGCCCTCGGCGCAGGAGCGTGTGACCGCGAAGGCCACGCCGGCCGAGGCGATGGCGTGCACGAAGGCTGACTCCCGGGTGGCTGAGGAGAGGCCACGGGGAGACACTCAGGCTGGACGCTAGCCCTGCCTCCAGCTTGCTTGCTGGGGGGCACAGGGACTGGGGAAGAGCTCAAGGGATCGCCAACCCAAAAGAAAAGGGAGGAGGAACCAGGTGCCCTGCACTCTAGCTGATTCAGATCCCGGTAATTATGCCCGCTTGATGGATGAGCAAACCGAGGCCAGACTCTCCAATACTGTGAAAAAGGGGAAGGAATGACTGCTCTGAAGAGCTAAGGTGGCCAAGCTCTGTCCTGGCTCTTGGTCCCTTCCAGAGAACCCAGCACACTCAATGTTTCCACCCTCCAGGTTGCATGAGGTCTGCGCAGGGACAGTCCTGCATGTCTGCGCCCTGAACCTACTGGGCAACCCAGCTCCGCCTGGCTACGCAGACTTGCTTCTCAGCTCTGTAAAATGGGTACAGCATCTCCCTGCCACTGATTCCCGTTCTGGGTCCCAGAGTCTGGTGGAGAAAGGGAGGTGTCCTCCACCCTCATTACAAGAGCCACCCCTGAATACTGGGCATGTATGCACAGACGCTGCTCTTTGTGGGTTTTATCCATTTAATTTTTTTCAACCTTACTGTTAGGAGCCTATTAGGAGGGTAAAGAGAGACCCAACAGAGGAGGAACCCAGGGCCTGGAAGGTGACATTGCACGGGCGGTGAGATCCAGGGCGGGCCTATCTGGGGCCTTCTTTTCTGGGGCATATTGGGGGGCCTCGTAGCCACGGCGGCCTCTCCAGGCCCCAACGCCCCCGCGTGCCCCCGCACAGCGGGGACCCGTCCCACTTTGGGTCCCGCTGCCGAGGAGCGCACGGCGGGAGCTGCGCCCCGGGGCCGGCGCGCTGCAGACCCGGGGCCGCCCAGGGCTCCTCTGTCCCCGCTGGGCTCGGGGCGGGTGGGGACCCAGGCCTCCGTCCCCGATGCCCCAGGGAGGCGCGCCCCTCGCTTCCGGCGGCCCGGGTCGCGCTCGGTTCCCAGCGCCGGGGACGCGGGGGCGGCGGGGATTAGCCTGGGAGCGGCGCGGACAGCCCCGCTGTGCCGGTCCCCGTCCGGCGGGGCCCGCTGGGCCGCTCAATCCGCCTTTGTTCGCGCGGTGTCACACCGCATTACCCGCATAATGCGGCCGCCGGGGCTCGGGCCGCCGGGCCGGGCCGCCACCGCGTAGCAACGGGCGGGCTCCCGCGGCCGGCAGCGCCCCAACCCCGGCGCCAGGCCGCGCGATCCCCGCGGGCGGCGGCTCCCGCCCCCGCGGCCAGAGGGCGTGTGAATGGCCCGGCGGGGGACCCCGGCCTCGGCTCCCCGCCGCCTGCGCCCCGCCGTCGCGGCCTCCGACCGGCCTTCGGGCCGCCGACCCTGCGCCCCCCCCCCGCCCGCCCGCGCGCCGGGTCCCCTTCACTCGCCCCGGGTCTCGGACGCCCCCACCCCCTGCCGGGGCGCGACGGAGATTCTTGCCCTCTGGCGAGGTGGCCAAACGCAAACCCGGGGCGAGCGGGCAGAATGCTCACGATCAGAAATGGAATCTTGCTTTTTTTTGGGGGGGGGCGGGACGCCGTTTGATGGAAGTGCTACCTGGCCGGAGGTGGGGCGCCAGAAGGCGGTAAGACCCGACAGGCCGGCGAGATCAGGTTTGAAAAGGCAGCCGCTGCCGCCGCCACTTGGCCCCAATTAGAGGCCAAACCTTTTATGTAAACAAGGAATAATTAGCTTTGGTAATAGAAGCGTAAACAGAATCATCATCCATTGATTTGCTAATTGCCCTCCTGTCCCCCTGACAATAGCCAGCCTTTTGCCCGTGGGTCCTTACAAGCCCTGAGCCCTCCAGGCACAGGTAAAGTGGGATCGATCGCACCCCAAAATGGGGAGGGAAGGTAGTCAGCTCTCCCCCCTCCAAACTTCTGCGCCCACCCTCCAACCGTCTCTTGGGTCCCTTTTCTTCCTGGCTGTGAACGCTGCTCCTAAAGGGAGGGTGGTCAGGCTCCCCGAATGCAGGCTGAGACCAGTAAATTCCTAAAGCTGCAGGTTTCCTTTGGAACCCCAAAGTACCCTTCCTGGAAGCAACTGGTTGTCCCATTCATTTCTTCCTCCTCTGCACTCCAAGTTCAAAATCAAATACTGGGAATTTCATCCACTTGAGGCACACACAGCTGGTCAGGAACTCCCAGGCTGCAAGATCGCTGGAAAGCTATTCAGAAGCCAAAGCGCCCACCAAGAGTTCATGAGCATGCCCAGGTTGGGGTTCGGGGACCAAGAAAAACTCTCAGGGAACCCTTGGGGGACCAGCACCAGGCAGCTTCCACAGGGCTGGCATTTGCATAGCACTTAACAGAGCATAGCGGGAAAAGTCACACATGTCCACATCAAAGCCCAGGCCCTGCTGTGCCAGCCAGGAAGGAAGACCAAAGGCTCCTCGATGCCTGTCCTCAAATCTCAGGGGCCGGCTATACCTCAGGGCTGCCCACCCCCACCCTCACCTCCCAGCTCTGGGAAAGGAGTGGCTGATGTAGAAACAACCTGGTGTGTCCAGAGATGGACTTGACCCACTTTTTATGGAAGCCACTGGTCACCACCAGCTTTATTATCGTCTGGGGGTACACTGGACTCGGGGCTACCTGAGGTGGAGGAAGTGTCCTTCCTCCAATCCCAGCCTCTCAGCCACCTCCCACCAGGCCCCAGAATACCTTTGTCCAGGACTGGCCCAAAGATGGCCAGACTGTCATCTATGGTGGTGCAATTCCAGCGGCGGCCCCGGAACTGATGCTGGCACTCCTGGATGCCCAGCTTCACACCCTCGGCCACACTGGGCATGATCTCGATGTAATTGCGGCAGAAGCGCAGTTGCTTGGGGACGAGGCCCGGGATGGAGCCGCAGAGCAGGGGCTGTGAGCCCAGAGACGTGTACTGCTGGCCCAGGGCCAGGGACCTGTAGGCAAGAGGGCAGCACTGTCAATGCAAAGCAATAGCTTAGTATGAGTGTCACTCCTTCACAGGGAATGGGGGCCTGACCCTTGGCCTTGAGAAACCTACCATCTCTTGTGCTTGCTGCCTTGACCTCCTCAGGAGCAGTGTCCCACAAAGGGCTCTGGTCTAGGCAGTGTTCTGACATGGGCACATCCAGCTTGTGGATGAGGAGCAGCAGGGCCCAGCCATAGGGCCCTTGGGGGTTAGCCAATGTCAGGAAAAGAAACCTATGGACTGTAGATGTGAAATTGGGGGCATTGCAGAGCTCCAACTAGGCAACCTCCTAAGGAGTCAGGGATTTGGAGGGCACATGGAAACTTCCAGTTATTTATGAAAAGGGACCTGAACCTAAAGGATGAAGGCAGCAGGATCTACTGTGACCCCCAACTCCAACTGGGGGGACAAAAAAAACCAGAAACCAGTCACAGCAGGAATCTCTCTCTCTCTCTCTCTCTCTCTCTCTCTCTCTCTCTCTCTCTCTCTCTCTCTCTCTCTCTCTCTCTCTCTCTCACACACACGTACACAAAACCCCTCAGCCTCTCCCCCAGGATGCTTGGTCAAGCTTGTGTCCCTAGGAAGTCAATGGTACCAAGTACTCTCTCTGGCCACCAGGGCTTCTTCCATCATCACCTTTATAGTTTCCTAGGAGTTTCTGGAGTCCACTTTTCCTCTCATCAAAGACCTGAGCTCTGAGTTGTTTCACAACCAGTTTAGCTCCGGGGCAGAGGGGGAAGATCTCAGGTCTCCTCGCTCCCCCCCCCCTCATTCTTCCATTAATATTCCACCAACTTCTGTGAGGGGATTGTAGTCTTGTGGAACAGATATGGAGGCGTGGTGATGGAATAAATATATTAGAAAACCAAGGACTTGGGAGTCGGCTTTTTTATTCCCTTCAGATCAGGAACAGCAGAAATAATGTTGTGGGGGCTAAGATAAGAACCAGCGGTTCTCAGTGGGCTTCACAACCAACTGTGATCAGCTCTGTGATGAGAAGCAGAGTGACCTAGAAAAGGATGCCCTGGGTGCCCAGTTCCTCTCCCTTTGTGCCCAGCACCAGACCAAGACTTTGGTCTGCTGCTGGCCTAGGTTGAGTCTCAGAATACTGAATGAAGCCTTGGGTAGAGGTCAAGGGTAAACCCTCATGAGTGGATAGAGAAAAGCACCCAGAAGCCTTCTGAGCCCAACACGGAAGTGAACCAAACACTTGCCATTTATGGACTGTACAATGTGCCCAGCGCTTTGGGCACAACAGACAATCTGTTCTCAAATGTGGAGAACATAGCTCTGATGAGGAACCTGGGGTTCCACAGCAAGCTAGCTTGTCTCGGGTTCTTGGGCCAGGTCTGCGACAGACCAGAGACACCACAGGCTGCTTCCAGACAAGCTTCCTCCACACTCGAATACTCCAGCCTTGGCCAATTCCAAGAATCTGAGAGACACAGCTAGATGCCCAGAGCCCGGTGCCATCTCTGGCCTCAGCTGTCAGGAGAAATGACCCTTTTGTCCCTATTTGTTTATTTTGGGAAAAGTGATTGGAGAAGCAGAAGTGTTGGGAGCTGTGTCCAGGCCCTGAGCCCTGCCTTCCCCTCTTCAGGGCCTCAGAACTCCCTCCAGCCCAAGCTCTGAACCCTATGAAGAAAAAGAGAAAGCCAGGGACTTATGGTGGCACTTGCCTAAGGTCTAGGGTCTGGAACCACCTCCTGCTATGGTAATTGAGGGGAGGGTACCACCCCACCGGGCTATAAAGAGAGAAATGCGACCTCATTTCACCCCCAGCTCCTGTAACATATCAAAGCCCCCACAGGGCAGTTTCGCGCCTCTTTGAATAAACTCCTTTCTGGCCCTTCTTGGACCCCCTTTCTCTTTCTCTCCATCTTCTCTTCCTTTCTCCTCCCTTTCTTCTCTCTCTCTCTCTCTCTCTCTCTCTCCCTATTTCTCTCTTTCTCTTCTCTCTCTTCCCCACTTCCTGCTCTCTCACCAGTTACAATATAGCCTTAAACGCAAAAAAACATTTGTCTCAGGCTGGAGAGATGGTTCAGCGGTTAAGGCACTTGTCTCTAGTGCCTAAGGCCCCCGGTTCAATTCCCCAGTACCTACAAAAGCTGGAGCCACAAGGTGTGGCCCTGGTGTGCGCTCTCTCTCTCTCTCTCTCTCTCTCTCTCTCTCTCTCTCTCTCTCTGTCTCTCTACTTGAAAATGAATAAATAAAATAATTTTTAGTTTTTTTTCGAGGTAGGGTCTCACTCTAGCCCAGGCTGACCTGGAATTCACTATGTAGTCTCAGGCTGGCCTTGAACTCATGGTGATCCTCCTAC
>PVHP010010577.1:0-47054 GCA_004024765.1 Zapus hudsonius | reverse complement strand
GAGAGAGAGAGAGAGAGAGAGAGAGAGAGAGAGAGAGAGAGAGAGAGAAGAAAATGGGAGTGCCAGGGCCTCCAACCACTGCAAGCAAACTCAGTAGCATGTGCCATTTTGTGCATCTGGCTTACGTGGGTACTGGAGAATGGAACCTGGGTTGTTAGGCTCTGGAGGCAAGTGTCTTAATCACTGAGATCTCCAGCCCCATCCTCAACTTTTTTTTTTTTTTTTTGGTTTTTCAAGGTAGGTTTTCGTTCTAGTCCAGGCTGATGTGGAATTCACTATGTAGTCTCAGGGTGGCCTTGAACTCACTGTGATCCTCCTACCTCTGCCTCCGGAGTGCTGGGATTAAAGGCATGCGCCACCACGCCAGGCTCCATCCTCAACTTTTTTTTTTTTAAATATTTTATTTATTCATTTTCAAGGAGAGAGAGAGAGAGAGAGAGAGAGAGAGAGAGAGAGAGAGAGAGAGAGAGAGAGAGAGAGAGAGAGAGCGAGCGCACCAGGGCCACCACCTTGTGGGTCAGGCTTATGTGGGTCCTGGGGAATTGAACCTGGGGCCTTAGGCACTGGAAGCAAGTGCCTTAACCCCTGAGCCATCTCTCCAGCCCCTCCATCCTCAACTTTTAAGAGTCAAAAAATGTCATCTTGTTTCAACTTGCATTTCTCTTATCCTAGTAAGGCTACAAGTTTTCCACAATGTTATCCGTGTCTTCTTTCCAATCTTCAGATGACTAAATGATCTTTGATCATCTTTCCACTATAATTTAAGGTGGTAGATTCTTATTTGTTAAACTTTTAAAAAATTATGAAGCTGGTCATGGTGGTGCATACCTTTTTTTGTTTGTTTGTTTGTTTTTCGAGGTAGGGTCTCGCTCTAGCCCAGGCTGACCTGGAATTCACTCTGTATTCTCAGGGTGGCCTTGAACTCATGGGAGTCCTCCTACCTTTGCCTCCTGAGTGCTGGGATTAAAGGCATGTGCCACCACGCCCGGCCATGGTGCATACCTTTAATCCCAGGACTCAGGAGGCAGAGGTAGGAGGATTGCTGTGAGTTCAAGGTCAGCCTGGGCTACAGTGAGACCCTACATTTAAAAAAAAACCAAAAAAATTTTTATTAATGTCCAAGTATGAGTGCTTGTGTACCCTGGGTCTGTGTGGAGGTCAGAAGACCTCGGGTGGTTTGTGCTGTCTCTGCCTTTTGAGACAGTCTAGACGCAAGCTTCAGATTTTTCTGACTCTGCCTCCCATTTTACAGGCATGTTGGGATTACAGATGTGTGTGTCACTTTGCTTCCAGTCACATGGGTACTGGGGAGGACCAAATTAAGAGCTAGCAGGCTTGTAAGCAAACACCTTTAATGCTAAGCCATCTTCTCAGCCCTTTGTTAAATAAACTCTTTAACAGAAAGATTTCCATCCCATCCCAGTTCTACTACTCTACTGTGGTATTTTCTAGGATCATCACACACACACACACACACACACACACACACACACACACACCCCCTGCTGAGGATGAAATCCAAGACCTTGGACATTCAAGACAAGTGCTCTTCTACTAGCTACATTCTCCAACCCCTGTTGTTGGACTGTTAGTTTTGGTCACTAGGTCATTATTTACATAAGCACTTGCTTCCAGGCCTTTGGTTCCACCATGAAACCAGAGCACAGGAGCAGGGCGTGGTGGCTCACACCCAGAATCCCAGCATTGTTAGAGGCTGATGCAGGAAGATCACTGTCAGTTTGAGGCCAGTCTGGGCTACAGAGTGAGTTCCAGGTCAGTCTCAGCTAGAATGAAACAAAACAAAAACAATGGCTGGAGGATGGTTCATCAGTTAAAGGTGCTTGCTTGCAAAGCTTGATGGCCCAGGTTTGAGTCCCATGCACCCACGTAAAGCCAGATGCACAAGGTGGCCATGTGTCTGGAGTTTGTTAGCAGTGGCAGGAGGCCCTGATACCCAATCATTCTCATTCTCTCTGAAAACAGCATAGCATAAAGTCCATTTAAATATTTAAATGAACACATATCAGAGTTGGACACAAAACAGGGCTGGTCCTCCATACATTCTCATCTATCCAATGATTCTGCCTGCATGGCCTCCTTGGAGTTCTATAGACCTGACATTGCTGTACTTTCTTATCCCGCCTCTTTGTTCTTTTTCTTTTTCTTTTTGGTTTTTCGAGGTAGGGTCTCACTCTAGCCCAGGCTGACCTGGAATTCACTCTGTAGTCTCAGGCTGGCCTTGAACTCATGGCGATCCTCCTACCTCTGCCTCCCAAGTGCTGGGATTAAAGGCGTGCACCACCATGCCAGGCTTTCTTTGTTCTTTTTCTATTTCCTTTGCTAAAATCTCTTCTTTCAGCCCCTTAATATAGCTCCCAAAGTTTTTTTTATTACATCCTTAAACTTCTGTGTACTTTAGATAGACGTGGGAGAAGGGATGTATTAAAATTTAACGATTGATTTTGTCTCCCATTTAAGGCCTTTGAACTCTGCATTCCAGGATATGGCTTGGAATCTGTATTTTTGTTTTGTGTTTGTGATGCTAGGAATCAGAGACTTGCGTATATTTTGCAAGCACTCTGCCACTGAGACACAGCCCTGGCTCTGGAGTCTGTCTTAATAAGCCTCTTTACGTGTGTGGTGTCTAGTGCATCCGTGTGTTAAGTGGCTACTGTTACATAGCTGTATTTGATGTTCTTCTTTAGGGTAGCACCTACAAAGCTATAAGTGCTGTCAGAAACCCAGTTCAAGTGATGGCATATGCCTGTAGTCCCAGCACTTGGGAGGTGGAGGCAAGGGGATTAGAAGTTCAAGGCCATCCTTAGCTACAGCGGAGTCCAAGGCCAGCCTAGGTTACATGAGAATCAGGCTTCAAAAACCACAATAAACAATAATAAAACCCAGTTAGTTCACAATGGCTTCTTTATCCATTTATCATCTCCCTGCAGCTGAGTCTCTGCTCCATTTCACATTCTGTCTTGTATAGTCACTCTTCCCTTCAGCCAGAAGTTTCCAGAATCATGCCACTTTTCAAATGTGTGCACCTCCACACGTGTGATTCCCCTGCCGTTGTCACCTGCAAAACCCAACTAGTCCTTCAAACTCAGGTCCCAGTTATGTCCTTCTGGAAGATCGCCTGATCTGATTTGGAGGTTCTCATGGTACCTTTTCTAGTTTCATAACCTATACCCCCCTAATATACATACATAAAAATTAAAGTCTGGGATCTGTGTATGTCTTTTGAGTTTGGGTTATTTTGCTTAAAATAATAATTTCCAGCATCATGTATTTTCCTTCCACACAGTGGAATTCTATCCTTTTAAATATTTAATGACTCTCAAAGCTGCCAAAAATACTATAGAAAGTATTGGACACTATTCATTGTTTCTCCCAATGATATATATACCATGTTCCAAATAACAGAATGAAAATTATTTATTTACTTATTTATTTTGGTTTTTCGAGGTAGGGTCTCGCTCCAGTCCAGGCTGACCTGGAATTCACTATGTAGTCTCAGGGTGGCCTTGAACTCACGGTGATCCTCCTACCTCTGCCTCCTGAGTGCTGGGATTAAAGGTGTGTGCCACCACGCCCAGCTCCTTCAAATCTTTTTTAGCACTCTTATCACAGCACTACCACTCAGTGGCCTGCATTATTTTCCATAGTCCTTCTCTCTCTCTCTCACCCCCACCCCCAACCACACACACAACAGGGTCTTGCCTCAAATTCACCACCACCAGTCTCAGATTCTCAAATACTGGGTACAAGAATATGCCACTATGCACACCTAATATCCACCTGCCACACACCCTCTGTTCCAGTTGGGCAGAGAACATCAACATGCATGAGAACTCATAAAACCTGCTGGCTTGGAGTTAATTCCCCAGCAACCACATGAAGCCAGATATACAAAGTGGCACATGCATCTGGAATTTGTTTGCAGTGGCAGGAGGTACTGGCACACACGCTCTGTCTCTCTCAAGTAAAAATAAAATTAAAAACGCCTTTAATCCTAGCACTCAGGAGGCAGAGATAGGAGGATTGCTGTGAGTTCTAGGCCACCCTGAGACTACATAGTGAATTCCAGGTCAGCTCAGGTTAGAGACCCTACCTCAAAAAACCAAAAAGAAAAAAAGTAATAAAAATAAATAAAATGTATTTAAGGGTACAAAGTAAACAAACTGTACAGTATTTCTCTCTGTTCTGCCCTCTCCTCCAATTCTATATCCTAGAGGTAATCGTT
The DNA here is from genome assembly GCA_004024765.1 of Zapus hudsonius. Lineage (NCBI taxonomy): Eukaryota > Metazoa > Chordata > Mammalia > Rodentia > Dipodidae > Zapus > Zapus hudsonius. Next base: position 42,811 of record PVHP010010577.1, on the reverse strand, counting down.
GAATTGGGTCATCTCCTTACATATCTTGAGATTTCTACCACAGCTTTTTGGGCTGATCCACTGGATGAGGACCTGGTGACAGTGCTTAGCTGATTCCAGATGTGCCCATTTTCCACTTTCCTCTTTCTAAGGTAAAATGAAAACTTCCTGGTGTGCCCCTCAGAATGCTCAGTGCCAGACCTGATAGGTATGTAGTAAATAATCATAAAAATAGGTTCTTACCTATTTTTTTTTTTATATTTTAGGTCCTTACCCAAGCAGAAATATCCAAAATCTCTCTCCAACTTAATGTATACCCTTTTCCTACTTGGCTTAGCCATTGTACTCATGCCTAGAACCAGGGGACTACAGGGATACCTGAGCTCTGTGTCACCAGGGATGTGTGGAGCTCAAGCTCCCCCTACGAGGGGCAGAAGGACAGAAGCAGACATGCAGAGAAAAAGGGAAGGAGAAAAGAGCAGAGGAGAATGGGGTATATGTGGATATCTCAACTGTGCATGCAAGGTACTGGGAAATGGCCCAATTTATGCTTTTGTTGGAGATTTGAAAGTTTGAAATTCTCTGTGGTGTCAAGTTGGTGGGTTTTAGGACAGCATGAATTCTTAACCAACGTCTTGGCCTCAGGACCCCTTCTACTACTTCTAAAACATCTGTGTGCACCCTAGGCCCTGTGGGTACCCCTGACACTTGTCTTAACCTCAGCCAAGCCACTATTCCCAGAAGAGCTTTCTGTTGGGCTCTGTGGTTCTTGAGAAAAGCTCCCACACCAGATGGGAATAAGCTGTGACACACCAGGTCACAACCCTTAAGAATGTTTGAGATGCTTCTACTTAGTGGTATCTAACTTGGATTCTGGAAGTGTTTCACAGTTAAGGAAAAACATCAAAAAGGTACCCTGTCTGAATCACCATGGCTCACTGATTACAAGGGGTTGTGCTTCAGAAATAAAAGGGTGGGGGAAATGATTAAATGGTCTAAACAGACCAAAAGCCCAGGGCACAACCCTAGAGATGAGTCTGGTGTGTAGAAGTCAGGTTCAGGACCAGCTCAAGCAAGCTATGGCTTAGATCATTTCCACAGCATCTTTCCTATCTAGCTAGGATCAAGAGAGAAACAAACCTCTCCCTTGTTCCCTCTTAGGCCAGTAGAATCCACTGTTTTGAGTACAAAGGCTTCTGATATAAAACAGAATATTCAGGAAAAGAAGAGAAAACAAGGTGCCCAGAATTCCCCAGTAGCCACTGGGAGAGAGGCTAGTTTCAGTTCAGAAGGCTGGAGAGGCACCTACCTTGACACCACCATCCGATTTCTTGTTCAACAAGCTTTTGGCAGCTGTGAAAACAAAGAAGCGAGTCATGTCTCCTGCATCGTACCCTCTCTCCAACCTGAAGTTTGACAGCTGGTTCTGTAAGAGACTGCTGTGCTGACAAGGGTCTCCAGGCCCCTGAAAGAAGCCATTCCCGGTAGCTCCTCTGCAGGATAGGCATCTTGTAGGAGTCAGAGCCATGATACCTCAGGGCCTTCTCTGCCATGGAAGAGGACTCAGAAGAAACGGATGCCCTGTGCTTAGGAGGAGAAACCACTCAGTACTGGAGCTGCCTGGGGTTCTCAGAGTGCTGTCCTCAACAGCTCCCATCCAGGCCTATGAAGGAGAGTGCCAGGGTGAGGGCTCCATGGAGGCTCTTTGGATAGCCACCCTGGAAGGATGCAAGACATCTCCAGAGTGTTCTCAAGAAATAGTGTCACGGTTCACGAAGAAGACCAGACGGGAGGACAGACAGACACAGACACAGAAACCAGGACCACCTACAGGAGGGTTTTGCCAAGGGGCTGAAGCTTTCAATGGGCAGGATCTCACCCAGTTTACTGGGTTCTAGATGTCACCCCTTTTTCTCCCCCCCCCCACTCTCTGGATCCATGAGCAGGAAGGACTGAACAGAATAAGAAGCTAATCAAATATATTGTAGCCAGGCATGGAGTGATACTCCAGGCTGATAAAAGCCACACTAAAAGGCCACAGGAAAGCAACAGGCAGAGGGTGGGAAAGTCCTGAGGCACAGGTCAGCCCAACTGTCTGGTCCACCTGGACGGCCACTTGCTAAATGTGTGACCTTAAGTGGTTTTTGAATTTCAAGTTCTTTATCTATAAAATAGGATAAAACAGAATCGAGGCCACAGGTCAGTCGTGGGAGCCCAATAGGTCTATGCCTGCAAGCATTTACCAGAGTGCTTGGCACACAGGAACCAAGGATCATTAGCCATTGTCGATATCGCTACTGCCCTACCCTTCAGGTGGTCATTCCTATCTAAGCTGTGCTTGATCTTCCTCCAATGAGACCAGGGGTCCTTCCACCCCAAAATGGCCTTTAGTCCTGTTTCCAGGATGGATTTTGTTTTCTGTTTCCTTGATGGATTTGAAAGAGAATTTTAATTTAGTAGGTTTACAAATAAGCCTGACAACCTATTGTTATGTACATCAGCCAGTTGTCAACTGCTGGTGGCCCACTTGCACCACCCGGAGCACTTCAGAAAATGCTTATGTCTTTTTCATCCATCAAGGATTCTGGTTTTGTCTGTCTGGGATGGTGCCCTGACATCAGGATTCCCAGACAGAGTTGAGAACCTACAACATCCATGAACTTGTGCATTACTGTGTTACTTGTTATCCCCATTACAGAGATGAGAAAATTAAGGCAGGGAGAGCTGATGTGACTTGCTCAGGGTACAGTAGGGCTAGGATCCAAGCTGAGGGATGATTGACTTTGAGGACTCTGCATTCCATAGCCTTTTAGACCTGGAAGCTTACAAATTCCAGACTTCACAAGTCTGAAGGCTTTCTTTCTCTGCGGGGCCTTAGAGAGTGCTGCAAAAGTCTAGTGTCAGCACTGGGCAGCTCTAAGCCATACCCAGGGCTGTCTGCAGGTCAGGCCATCTGGAGGAAAGGCTCCTACTGCCCAGCTCCACGTCCCCAGGCTACTGCCTCCTGAGAGTTGGCAAGCGCCCAGCATGCATGGCTGGTTAGGGCTTCGTCATACCAATGTGCTTGCAGATGCCAAGTTAGGTGGTCCGTTCTGGCATGCCCATCTCAGCCCACAAGCATGGGACTTGCCTCCCTGGTGAGTGGGCCTGGCATGCTGGCCTTCCTGTTGGGGTGGCAGGGAGCTGAGGCAGGCGGTCAGGGAGGACTCATTCATGCCACGTACCTTGCCCGGCCAGGCCGGCGGCGCTCGCGGCAGGCGAGGCGGGGGCGGAGCTCTGCCTGCCAACTGAGGGGATACAGTTTCTCAGTGCACAGGGCTGCCGGTCAGCAGCGAGCATGCCCCAGCATGAGGCGTGGGAACCGCTGGCACCCACGCACAGCAGGGCCCAGGTGGCAGGCTGAGGACACAGGAGCAGCCAGCCCTGCAGCAGTCTGGGGCCTGAGTGGACCAGGCTTGGGTAGGGTGACGGGAATACCACGGCTCTATCTCATAGCTTCAGTGCATGCCTCATGACCACTTCAGGTGAGAGTCTAAGCTTGACCTGGTGGGAGGCAGGTGTTTTCTGAGACTACCCAGTTCTGGCTTAAAGGAGCCCATTATTAGTGAGCCTGGAGCATGGAGGGGACCTTCTCCCTCACTACATTTCAAACAGTGGTTAGGCACTGGGGTCTGGGAGGGCTTGTGGCCCTTGGCAGCTAACCCCCAGCTCCTCAGAGACACAGTTCCCTCTCAGTCTTAAGGGAGAGGGCCAAAAGAGGCAGCTTGTCTTTCTTTCTTTGAGATACAGTCTTGCTTTAGCCAAGGCTGACCAGGAATTCACTATGTAGTATCAGGGTGGCCTCAACTCACAATGATCTTCCTGCCTCTGCCTCCCTAGTGCTGGAATTAAAGCTGTGCACCACAGCCTGTATTTCTTAATGTACCAAGGGTATAGATACCCGAGAAATGAGCTCCAGAAAGAAACAAAGGCTGACAAAACAGTATCTTCTGGAAGCCCTTATTTTACCATTCACCAAGCTATTATAGTCCAGGGCTACAAAGAACCTCCATTCTGAGTCAACTTGGGAAATAGCCCAGCTTCAGCCTAAGAAAACAGGCGAGTGGTTCTTCATGCACCTGCAGACAGTCCTTTCTACAGAAACTTCCAAAGATAGGCTCTGTCCTCACCTGGCCGGAAGTCAGAGCAGAAGAGGCCACCCTGGAACTTGCCTCACTGCTTTACTTTGGCTCCTGTGACCCAGGGTAAAGTGAGCCAGGAGGCTCTCTGCGGAAGAATTAGCGCTCTCTCCTAACACAGCCTGACAGCCTGAAACCAGGACACTAATTTCGTGAAACGGGAGAGGGAGGCTGATGTGTGGCCCAAGGCTACAGGACAGGGCACCTGCTACTGACTGGTCAGGCTAAAAGAGAAGCAGCAGCAGCAGCAGCAGCAGCAGTAGTAGCCAGCAGCATGCCCTCACATTTCTTTGACTCAGAGGAAAGAGGAAATCTCATCACTGTATGGGCAGCACAGAAATGGCCTTCAATGTCCTCTAGGAAGGCTCTTAAACCCAGACAGTAGAAGCTAAAAGTAATCAGAGGGCAAGGAGAACAGCATGGGGCCACAACTCTGTGGGAGACAGCCAGCCACATGCTTCTGGTCCCCTCTGTGAGGGGACGAATCCAGGACCAGGAACTTCCTTTGGTGTCTACCCCCAAGATAGGAATCAGCCTCCAAACCAGGATGGTCCCCAGCTCGCCGTGCAGCCCTGGAGTGCTGTGGCTCTCCAACTGGAGCTGGTGAAGCTCTAGCCCTTCCTCCTGCCTGTGGCCTCCTCCGAGCCAAAGCCCTTGGGTTACCCAGAATCAGGATCCAACACAGCTGAGCCCATCAAAACTTGAGCTCAAGGAAGCAAGCCCCTCTCCATGGCGGTGCAGGTAGTCGCGAGGGAAGGAGTCTTGTTAGGTGAATGAGGAAGGGGGTCTTGAAACAAGACAGCCAGGCTGGGGTTAAAGGGAGGGAAGACCAGAGCAATGGCAAGCTGGGGAAAGACCTGTCTTCAGTTAAATCTTGGCATTAATCTTTCCTCATAGAAAAGCCACACTGTGCTCCCAGCTGAGGGCAAACAATGATGGGTGAGGGCGAGGTTAGGGCAGAGGGGACTGGAGTGTCTTGCATCTTCAAAAGGAATGTCAAGTGTGATTCGCAAAGTATTGACCCCCACCTCTCCCAATTCCTCATGCAAGTTCCTGCCCCTTCCACCCGCTAGCTCCTACTTCTTCACTTATAGCTAATGTCACAGAGGATATTTTAAGTTTGTTTCTGTAAATGGTTTAAACACCTGGAATAATTTCCATTAGTCATTTCTCTGCCTGGACACAATTAAGTGAGAGATCATCTCAGTGTGTACAATTCAGACGATTCACTATATCTTATTTCTCTCTCTCTCTTTTTTTCCCTCCAATACCCTGGACTGACTGAAATAGTTATGTTGAGAGTCTTCAGAAAATTAAGTAAGACTACACAGGGACAAGGAAGGCTGGGCAGGCTACTCCTTGGGAGATTTTAAGAAAAAGAATTCATAAATCTGATCCCCAGAAAAGGCTTCCTCCTCCACAAAGAATTTCAGGAATACGGCCCAGTAGCAGCAGCCCCTCAGAGCAGAATCAAGATCAGGATCATTGAGCCTGTTCAAGGTGTTGCCTAAGACACCAGCTCCATTTCTGACCCACTCACCTGAGCAGAATTAAAGTGCACAGCTGGGAACACATACCTGAAAAGTTCCTGGAGACCAGCATGGTCGTGAGGATGGCACCCTGGGAAAAGAGATGGTCCTGTGAGTTCACATGGACTCTGATGAGGGTAACCTGGCCTCAGGCTAACAGAGTGCCTGGCTAGAGTCTGAAGACATCATCATGTTTCTAGCAAACCACAGTCCCAAACATATACAATGCTCCTATGATGGGGCAGGAGCTATACTGTTAAAAGGCTTAAACTCGGGAGGCTGGTCCCCTACAAGAGAGACTCACCTTCAGTTTTCTCCGGGCATTGAACTTGCGTAAGCACTCCACAGTCTCTTGTCGATGCATCATGGAAGCCACCGTGGATCGTTGCTAGGAAACAAACAGACAGGCCCATGAGATGCCCAGCAAAGATCAACCTCAGTCTTGGGACCCAAGGCTATGCCAGAACAAGGTATGCACTTGCTGCCACAGAGTCATTCTAAAGATCAAATGAGGTCACAGATATGACAATGCTTTTAGACATAGCACTACCCAAAACTCAAGGTTATGTCAGGACAATCCAAACACGAATACCACCAATAACTAATGCTAGATGAGAGTGCCGAGAGCCTTCCAATGGAGGCTGCCAACGAGAGGTGCATTCTGGGTGCTGTGATCCTGACTCATCTTCCACCTTCTCTGAGGCCCCTTTTTGCTTTTCACCACTGTGTTCTCCAGGCTAGCTGGCCTATTAAGCTTCTGTGATTTCTCCTCCCTCTGCCTCCCAACTTGCCATGGAAGGGTGGGATTAGCCACATGCTACTGTGCCCGGCTTTACATGGGTTCAGGTCACACTTGTACAGCAAGTGCTTTTTACACACTGAGTCATCTCCTCAGCCCTCTTTTGAGATGGGGTATTTTTATAATAGATCCAGGCTGGCTTTGAACTTGTGATACTTCTGCCTCAGCCTCCCAAGCGCTGGTACACACCACCATGTTTTTTACATCATTTTGCATGAAAAAAAATTTTTTTTCAATATATTTGCTGCTAGCTTTCCTGTTTCTAACTGAGCCAGACGCGGTCCACATCTCCTTGATGACTCAGGGCCACTAACACAAGCATCAATTGTCATATAATGTAACACTGTGATGTCCTACGGGATTGTAGATGGTAGGAGAATATAGTACTTTCTCCACTCTTGAGTGCTTGTTTTAAGTTACTGAGTGTTTTTACTGTCACTCTCTTGGGCAGCTGGTTTGAAAATAAATGGTTCCCTTCCTGTATCACTCCCTCTCTCTTTGTGCTGGGAGGAAACATCAGGCTTCTGCCTATCAAGAAAGCCCTCTAGCAGTGAGCTGCATCCGCATCCCCACCTCCACGGCAGCCATGTTTCTTATTGCCCACCGGGTACTTTAGCTGGGGGTTCCTTGATACCACATTCATTGTCTACAGAACTCAGTCATCATCTTTTCTCACAAAACTATTTCCTCTTCTGGGTCTATGAATTGTATAAACATCTGCTCATTGACCAAATCAAAAACTAGCAGTACCCATGAACCCTGTTCCCTTTCACACCCCAAATTCAACTGGTCACTAAATCCTTCATCTAATGAATTTGTAGACTCCTCACCACACTGCTCACTCCCTGATCTCTCCCTGCACTCAGTCTCAGTCAGTCTTGTTAGACAGTTACAAGAGCTTCTGGAACTCTCTCTGCCTCCAGCCTCTTGCCTCATCAATCCCATTTTCTACACAGCTTCCAAAGTGATCTTAAATGCAGATTTCATACTCTCTTTAAAAAAAAGCATAAGGATGCCTTCAAATCTCAACTCCTTAGGCAAAAACTGGTATGTCATGGAATCTTTTTTGCCTCATTCTCTTGCATTCCTATAGCCACAGTCTCACTGACACCCAAACTTATTAACATTCCTTATGCACAACCGCTTCGCAGCCTTTCATGCTGGCCCATGCTAAACTCTTTCTTCAGGGTAATATCTTAGGGGAACTCTTAGCCATTTGCCTAGAACCAGACCAGAGATCACCTTCTTCACATAGCCTTTGGGGACCCCACTGCCCATCCGTAGTAGTAAAAAATCTCTGCACCTGCTCGATTCTTCTGCGTACTTGTCACACTGTAAGTTTGGTTGCCTATTTGAGTGCCTGTCTTCCCAGATCTTGGGGCAGAGACTATATCTCATTCATCTTTGTATCTGCAGTGTGTCTAACTTCAATGAGGTATTTAGTAAACACAGGAAATGACAAAGAAGCAAATACATTATGGTTGTCAAGACTCCTAATGAGGGCTGGAGAGATGGCTCAGTGGTTAAAAGCGCTTGCTTGCAAAGCCTGACAGCTCCAGGTTTAATTCCCCAGAACCCATGTAAAGCCAGATGCACAATGTGGTGCATTCATCTGGAGTTTGTCTGTAACAGCATGGGGCCCTAGCATGAGCTCGCTCATGCTCTCTCTCCCTCTCTCTTGCTAACAAATACATAATATATATAAATATATATTTTTAAATGATCCCTGCCTATGCCAGACTCCCCTCCCCCTACTTTTTGGTCTGGAATAGATACTTCAGCTTGATAAATTGTCTATAAAAATATAGCATGCTGAGCATGGTAGTTCATGCCTTTAATCCCAGCACTCTGGAGGCAGAGGTAGGAGGAGCACTGTGAGTTTGAGACTAGCCTGGGATTACAGAGTAAATTCCAGTTCAGCCTGGGCTAGAGACCCTACTTCAGGAAAACAAACAAACATACATTATCCCATCCATCTATCCATCCATCCATCTATCTATCTATCTATCTATCTATCTATCTATCTATCTATCATGTGTAGCATATTGACCCATATTAATAGCCTAGGGGGTTTGACTAGGAATTCATCACATTAGTTTCATGATTGAATTTAGCATGCCCTTTGCTTTTGGTTTTGTTTTTGGTCTCTCAAGGTAGGATCTCACACTAGACCTGAAGCTCAATCTGTAACCCAGGCTGGTCTCAAACTCACGGTGACCCTCCTACCTCAGCCTCCTGAGTACCAGGACTATAGGTGTGCCCCACCATTCCCAGCCTAAGGATGCTCTTCATTTAGTTTTTTTTTTTTTCCTTCGAGGTAGTAGGGTCTTGCTCTAGCTGGGGCTGACCTGGAATTCACTCTATAGTTCTAGGCTGGCCTCAAAAATCACACCAATTTTTTCCACTTTTTTTGTTAGTTTTCGATTAGGTACTCTAATAGATCAGAGGCCTCTTTTTAATTAATCGGACTTGGTCACAGCTCTGCTACAGCAGCACAAGAGGTGAAACTCCCATATGCCCTAAGCTTGGGAATTCATTGTGGGTACCACCTGTTTTCTATCAGCTCCCTGGACTTATCAAGGGTCAACCTTATCCCTCATTCAAGATCAGAACTAAACTGCAGCCTCACAACAGAAGTGGAAGAAAGACAAGACCTCTTCCCCTGTTCTCCTGCTGGTCAGGGACCAGAATGATGCTCTGGGTGAAAGGGATACTGAGGGCTGGAGAGACAGCACAGTGGTTAAGGCACTTGCCTGCAAAGCTTAAAGACCTGAGTTTGGGGCTGGAGAGATGGCTCAGCGGTTAAGGCACTTATCTCCAGTGCCTAAGGACCCGGGTTCAATTCCCCAGTACCCACATAGGCCAGATGCACAAGGTGGCACCTGTGTCTGGATTTCCCCTCTCTCTCTCTTTCTCTCTCCCTCTCTCTGTATGTATCTCTCTGCTTGCAAATAAATAAATTTAAAAAAAAAAAAAAAAGACCTGAGTTTGATTCCCCAGTACTCTCGTAACACCAGATGTACAAGGTGGTGCATGCGTCTAGTTTGTTTGCAGTGGCTGGAGGCCCTGGCTATGCCCATTCTCTCTCTTTCTCTCAAATAAAAATACATATTTTAAAAGATATACTGAGGACACATAAGAGGCTATACTCTAATCTCCAAGACCTGGGGCAAAAACACTTACACAGACCCATGGGTGCTTGAGTGCCTGGTCAGCTGTGATGCGCTTTGCTGGGTTTATGGTTAACATCTGGTTGATCAAATTCTTGGCTTCAGGAGTCACCGTGTCCCATTCTGGTGATGGGAACTAAAGATCAGGAACAGGGAGATATGAAATGTAGGCTGAAATGCAGGCTATCTTCAGTGTAATTCCTATAACTGGGATACCTTATGATACCCAAAGTTGCCTGACAAAGAGTTGGAGAAACCCTGGGAAGATCTTAGAACCTGTGTCAACTTAAAGACTGGGAAAGGAAGAATAATCATGACTGGAATGTAAAAGTATCAGGTCAACAGCAAGAAGGAGACCCCGACATTCTGTCTTAACTTTTATCTCTCTACTAAGGAAAAACAGGCTCAGCAATGTACCACTGTAGTGGAGGGAGCCTCCAGAATCCTCCCAGTGTGCCACAACACACCATGCTGCTTCTCCATCCCTGGGAAATACAGATCAAAGGGCTTCAGTGTTTCCGTAATTTTACAGACTAAAGAAAGATATGCAAAAAAAAAAAAAAAAAAGTTGTTCCCTGTATATAGGGTAGCAAGAATTGAGTCCTGTATGCCCATCCTTGGATCCTCAACGTCCCCTGATGCCCCATTATCATGTGATATAACAACATACAACCCCTTTGGACCAGACGCTTAGGGGCAGAAAATCTGTCTTTCCCAGAACGCTTGCTCAGCTCTCAGAAAACCCATCCTTACGTCATAGGCTCCGGCTTTGATCTGCTGATACAGCTTGTGTTGATCCTCGTCCCAGAAGGGAGGGTAGCCCACCAGGAGAATATACAGGATGACCCCTGAGAGACAGAACACACAGGTCACTAGGGTCAGTCACCTACTTCCTGAGGAACCAAGAAGGCCATGCAGGGCTCAGAACCACCCAGAAAGGTAAAGCCAGGCTAGAGTTAGAGAGGATGCCAGTCAGTGAGGCTGTGCCACTAGCCCCTCCCTCAGGGCTTCACTCCTATCCTCTAAGGAGTGTCACTTCCTATCCTTCTAAGGCGTGGGCTAATCCCTCTCCAAGAAGGAGGCAACAACACCCAGGAAGTTACTTGGAGAGGAGGGTGTGATGAGAATAGCCCTCCCAGGGGAATGAGAGCAAACACCGTGATTTCACATAGAGTAGGCCTTTCTGGGACCCACAAGGAATAGTAATGCCTCTTTCACCGGAAGCCAAGGGCCCTTAACACCAAAAAGCTGAGGGTGTGGAATGGGCTTACCGCAGGCCCAGATATCCACAGGTTTTCCATAGGGATCTTTCCTCAAGACCTCAGGGGACAAGTAACCTGGGGTGCCAGCAAAACCTGTAGCAGAAGAGAGGGCAGAGCCACACTGAACCCACTTTCTCTCTTAGTAAATCCATATCCACAATTTCCTCCAGAGCTCCTCTTTGTCCTGCCGCTTTTGCTATCTGAGCTCTCAGCACACAGGCTGGGCTTCTTGTAGTGCCTGGAATCTAACTCAGAGGGCAAGTCCCTGTGCCTACCAGTAACTAAAGCATCTCCCCAGAGGCCCCAAGAACGCAGCGCTGACAGCAGCTAGACTCACTGTACTGAGTCATGAAGGGGCAGGAGGGATCTTTGCACCCTCCCACCCTCCTCCACTCTCCTAGGAGACCAGAACCATTAAAGGTCTGGCTTCCAGCTCTGAAAGAGGAAGGCAGATCAGGAAAAGGAGGAAGGGCAGGGGCTGCATTCCGAGAAGACAGGGATAGCCTTACCAAACCAAGCCTGCTGCTCTCCCTGAACTTCGATGGCAAGGCCAAAATCAGCCAGCTTGACGGCGGCACCCTTGCATTTACTTGCCAGCAGCAAGTTCTCTGGCTGTGGAAGGAACAGGGAGAACCTTATGAGGCAATTCACTCTGAAGTCCAGAGGGAGCCTGCTTTAGACTCACGCAGTACCACCAGCGAGCAGCAGGTGGCGCCAACGCGCCACAAACAGGAGGCAAAGGAGGGGAGTGTGTGCAGTACCTTTAGGTCCCTATGAACAATGTCATGCTGGTGGATGTGGTTAACACTCTCCAGAATCTGATGTATACAGTGGCTGGAAAAGCAGAAAGAGAAAAAACATTAGTATACGGCTAAACCACTTTATCCAAGACCACACACTGTGGACCAAATCCCCTGAGCACTCTGGGTACGAGGGAACTGAATCCAGGCTAGCAGAGTTTGCAAGCATGCTCCTTTAACCATTGGGCAATCTCCCTGGCCCTCACTTCCTTCTTTTCCCCACTTCATATTAAATTGTGTCTATTAATGGGAGACAATATGACGCTATGATACCTGCATACATACTGTGTGGAATAATTAAATTTGATTTTGGGAGGTATTATGGTTCAGTTGAAAGACCTTGGATTATAAGGATGTCTGAGAATCGTTGGGATGATAAAATTGTGAGGACTTTTGGAGTTGAGCTGAATGCGTTGTATTTTACATCGTGTATGCTTATCATTTTATGGGGGCCAGGGGCGGACTGTAGTGGCTTGATTCAGGTGTCCCCCATAAATTTAATGTGTTCTGAATGCTTGATCCCCAGCTGATGGCAGTTTTGGAATTGGAACCTTGTTGGAGCTGTGTTGTTGGGGGCGGCTTATGGGGTTATAGCCAGCTTCCCCTCGCCAGTGTTTGGCACACCTTCCTGCTGCTGTTTGCAGTGCTGTGGCAGAGGTGATGTCCACCCTCTGCTTATGCCATCGTTTTTCCTACCGTGATGGAGCTTCCCCTTAAGTCTGTAAGTCAAAATAAGCCTTTTCCCCCACAAGCTACTTTTTGGTTGGATTCTTTTCCATGCAGAAATGAGAAATTAACTACAACAGCTTCAATTTAATATCATATCCATCATACAAATAGGTATCATTTCTTCCTGGCAAGAACATATAAAATCCTCTTTTAGAAATACATTATTTTGAAATGCATGGTTACTAACTATAGTGACCTGATGTGCAACAGACTATCAGAACTCACTCCTCCTTCTGATCACCATCTCCTTTCCCCATCCATCCCCACTCCAGCCCCCATAACCATCATTCTATTCTACTTCTATAAAATCATCTAGATTTTTAAAAAAAAAATTTTTTGAGGTAGGGTCTCACTCTAGCCCAGGCAGACCTGGAATTCACTATGTAGTCTCAGGCTGGCCTTGAACTCACTGCGATCCTCCTACCTCTGCCTCCCAAGTGCTGGGATTAAAGGCGTGCGCCACCACGCCCGGCCACTTAAAATGTTTTAAAAAATATATTTATTTGCAGAGAGAGAGAGAAAGAGAAAGAAAGAGACAGAGAAGAGAGAGAATGAGCACATCAGGGCCCGTAGCTGAACCGTAAATGAACTCCAGATGCATGCGCCACTGTGCATCTGGCTTTACCTGGGTACTGGGGAATCGAGCACGAGCCCTTAGGCTCTGCAGGCAAACGTTTTAACCACTAAGCCACATCGACAGCCCAAGATCATCTATTTTTAGATTCCATATCTAAGTGAGATCATGTGGTATGAATCTTCCTGTGCTTGGCTTATTTTATGTAACATAATGCCACCCAGGTTCATAAATGTTGTCATAAATGACAGAATTTCCATTTTTAAAAGGTTCAGTAGTATACATCACACGTTAGTCTCTGTTCATCTGCTGATGAACACAAGTTGTTTCCAGATCTTGGTTATTGGGAATAATGCTGCAATGAACGTGGGCGCACAGACATTTCTTTAACATACTGATTTCAGTTCCTTTGGGTATTTACCCAGTAGTGGGATTGCTGGTCATATGGTAGTTCTATTTTTAGTTTTCTGAGAAACATCCATACTGTTTCCCAAAAATGGCTATACTAATTTATAATACCAAAAGTGTCTAAGAGTTCCCTTTTCTATTTTATTTTACTTTTTTTGAGACATGGTCTTGCTCTATAACCCAAGCTGGCTTGAAACTTGCTTAGTAGCTCAGGCTGGCCTTGAACTCGTGATTCTCCGACTTCTCAACTTCATGATTACTGCGTGTGTGCCATCACACCTGGCTAAAAGTTCTCCTTTCTCCTTATCCTCATCAGCACCTAATTCATAGAAAAGGAAACTGAGGTCCAAGTAGATTAAGTGGTTTCTTGAGTGACTCACTAAAGGGCATAGGAGAGACTAAAACAGAGCTCCACCATTGCTTATTTTGATCAATTTGTTTCCAAGACATCAGGAGACATGAACTCCTAAGGTGAGACTATCCAATTCCTTCCTTTTTTCTCTTTCCCCATGAGTAACTTTTTTTATTTCATTAAAAATATTTATTTCATTTCTAAATAATAATAAATTCTTATGAAAAAGTATGTGTGTGTGTGTGTGTGTGTGTGCGCGCGCGCGTGTGTATGAGTGTACTAGGGTCTCTTGCCTTTGCAAACAAATGCCTACCTGGTTTTATGTGGGTGACTGAGGAAATAAATCAGGGCCATCAGGATTTGCAAGCAAATGCCTTGAACCACTGGGCCATCTCCCCAGCTCCCAGTAGTACTTCTCATAAAGAAGTTTATGGACTGAAGAAATGGCTCAAATGGCTCAGCAGTTAAGTACTTGCTTGCAAAGCCTAATGACCCTGGCTTGATTCCCCAGTACCCATGTAAAGTGTCATATGCATCTGCAGTTAGTTTGCAGGGGTTGGAAGCTTTGGCACATTCATTCATTCTTATTCTCTCACATGCTCTCTCTCTCTCTCTCATTCTTCTTGCAAATAAATAAATAAATAAAATACTTTAAAGACGTTTATGCTGCATCTTATAAAAGAGAGTTCAAGCTGGGCATGGTGGCACACGCCTTTAATCCCAGCACTCGGGAGGCAGAGGTAGGAGGATCACTATGAGTTCGAGGCTACCCTGAGACTGCATAGTGAATTCCAGGTCAGCCTGGGCTAGAGTGAGACCCTACCTCAAAAAAAAAAAAAAAAAAAAAAAAAAGAGAGAGAGAGAGAGAGAGAGAGAGAGTTCAACTAAGCCACCTAAGTTGTTTTGGGGATACATGGACTCCTTCAATTGCTTAAACATTTACTGAGCGACCCTAAGGTGTGCTTGGTACCACAAAGGATATAAAGATGAACAAGACACAGTAAGTAGGCTGTGCTGAGATTTATCATCCAATAGGGAGATAAAGCAATCACACAGATTGCTTCAGAAATTAAATACTTTTTTTTGTTTGTTTGTTTTTTTTCGAGGTAGGGTCTCACTCTAGTCCAGGCTGACCTATGTAGTCTCTATGTAGTCTCAGGGTGGCCTCGAACTCATGGTGATCCTCCTACCTCTGCCTCCCGAGTGCTGGGATTAAAGGCGTGCGCCACCACACCCAGCTCAGAAATGAAATACTTTTAAGAGGGTTCTCCACAGGTCACCTGTGGGGCATGATGGGTAACCTTGCGTGGAGAAAGACAGTCTAGCTCAGAGTCACATCCTGCTGTTTCTTGGAGCAAGCTGTCCACCTTACACACATCTTGCAGTCTTGCAGACACAGCCCTGGCAGCAGCTGTGGTCACTCTCCAGCAGTGGGTTTTCAAATGGGGGTGAAATTTGCCCCCCAGAGGACATTTGACACTGTCTGGAGACAACTGTGGTTGGCACAACTTGCTACGTGTGTCTTCTGGCCAGGGATATTTCTAAGTGTCTATCATGCATAGGAGAGACCCTCACAACACAAAATTATCTGGTCTCAAGGTCAGTGACAAGGCGAGGAGAAGCTTGGCCTAAAGAACACATGTCCAGTCACCAAGCAACACCAGATCTGCAGGTCAGTATCCAGGTGTTCTGGGAAGATCTACAGAATATCCAGGTGTGCTGGGCTGGGTGGTTTGCACTAGGATTCTCTAAAATTTGGTGCAGGAACTCCTACCAGAACCAAGGGCCAATGGATCTTATCAGACCCATAGAGACTGAGGCATGAACCTCCCACAAGATCCAGCCCCAGAGTGCACCACCAAGCTGCAGAGGCGAGTCTCCACAGAAATGTATAATTAGAACACCGCCGGGCTAGCAGGGAGAGCCTTCTGGCCAAAAATGGCAAAAGTGCGAAGTGTCCCAGCAGAGCCAGGCCAAGCCCACTGGTACAGTCCCCCCCCCATCTCAACCCTAGCTCCCTGAGCTATCACCGCCTCCTCCCGCCCACAGCCTGGTCCTCCCCTGCTGGCACTGGAATTCACCTCTCCACTTGAAAATTTCTCCTGAAGCCAAGGCATCTGAAGTTGATCAGCAAACATTGGCTGTTCGGGGTTGAGAAACTCGTGAGGAAGCTGCACTCCCCCATTCTTCCTGAGCCATCACATAAGCCAGATAAGACGCAAGCATGATGATCAATACCAGCTTGTAAGGGACATCACTCTTAGAGAAGAGGGTCTGGGGGAAGAGCCAAGGTGGGGAAGGCAGGACAAACAAGCACCTGAGAGCTCCAGTATAGGTGGAATTCTGCTATGTCCCATGAAGAAGCCACCAGGGCGTTCATGGAGGGCTGGGGACTGTAGAACGCTTTGCCAGGTGACAAGATTCATGTTGAAATTGGTTCTGACAATCAAGGGACACAGTGACAGAAGCTGAATGCTCCCAAAGAGGTTCCCAATTTCATACTCCTTCAAACCAGAAGCCACACTCTCTCCATCATCTCTGTTCCCTAGGACCCCAGTTCAGGGGCTTGTATGTACTAGGACTTGTCAAAAGAAAGTAGAGGTACAGGAAGAAGCTGGAAAGTGCTTGCCTAGCACATACAAAGCCCTGGATTCCATCCCCAGCACCACATAAACTAAGCAGGGTGGCACACGCCTATAATTCCAGTACCCATGGAGTTAGAAGTCAGAGGATCAGAAGTTCAAGGTCATTCTTGGCTACATAGCAAGTTTGAGGTCAGCCTGAGCTACATTAGACCCTGTCCAAATAATGACGATGATGATTAATAATAATAATAATGAGGGCTGGAGAGATGGCTCAGTGGTTGGGGCACTTGCCTCCAGTGCCTAAGGCCCTGGGTTCAATTCCCCAGGACCCACGTGGGCCAGAACCACGGTGGCCCTGGTGCGCTCTCTCTCTCTCTCTCTCTCTCTCTCTCTCTCTCTGAAAATGAATAAATAAAATATTTTTAAAATAATAATAATAATAATGAGGTACAAAGATGGCTTTTATGCTTTCAATTACATAGTGGTGTGAAGAACAGGTATCTAGAGTGATAGAATAAAGGAATCCTGGAAGATGCTTTGTAAGAAATTGATATTGAGATGTTAAATTTTTTTTCAAATTAATTATCTGTACAGGTATGTATGCATGTGTATATGGGTCACCAGCTCTCTTGCCACTGCAAACGGTATATCAGATGCTTACACCACTTTTTGTTTGTTTGTTTGTTTGTTTGAGATAGGATCTCACTCTAGCCCAGGCTAACCTGGAATTCACTACTCTTTTTCTTTTTCTTTATTTGCAAGCAGAGAGAGAAGAGAGACAGACAAAGAAAGAGGGTGTGGGGAGAGGGAAAATATGGGCACACCAGGGCCTCTAGCTACTGCAAACAAACTCTAAATGCATGCGTCATTTTGTGCATCTGGCTTTATGTGGGCACTGGGTATCACTTTAGAGATACCTGTTCTTTGCACCACTATGTACTCAAAAACATAAGCGCCATCTCTGTACCTCATTATTATTATTAATCATCATTATTTAGGCAGGGTCTCATGTAATTCAGGCTGACCTCAATCGAACTCAAGTCATTAGGCTTTGCAGGCAAACACCTTGACCACTGAGCCATTTCTCCAGCCCTTGTGCCACTTTTTGTACCAAGCTTTATGTGAATGACTGGGGAGCTGAATCCAGGCTGGCAGGCTTTGTAAGCAAGTGCCTTTAACCACTGAGTCAAGACCTCAACCCGGGTATTGAATTTGACTTCTAATGTCACTCACAAAATAATCTTAGCCCATCTCTACAGAATCTTGCTCTTCTGATTTCCCCCAAAGACTATCCAAGTAAAGTACAATGTCGGCCCCTTAAGGTGGCCAAGACTTCAGAGCTATACTGACCACAGGGCCCTCCTCTCACCTGGCATCTGCTTCACTGTAATACTCTCTGGCCACGATATCTTCAAACAGTTCCCCGCCAGTAACGCTGTAGGCAACAGAAGGAATGGTCAGCCCACTGCAGCATCCGACAGATAACAGTCACAATACAAAACAGCTTTTAGAGCCAATCCCAAATCCACATGTGCTTTGTCTGAGACCCAAGAACATGTTTAATCCTTCAATGACATAAGGCTTCTTCACATGGTATCATGGGCTGTCCCTTTTAGACAGCTGTTTCTAGAACTTACAGAATTGCTAACACTCAAGCAGTGATAAAGATATAGGGATCTAAGAAGGAAAAAAATTCAATCTACCCAAAGTCATAGCTTTTCAAGACAAATATGAACACTACTATAGAGCTGTCCAAGAAAGCCAGACCTCCTGCTAAAGCTGAAGAGAAATGAGAACAGAGACACAGAAACTCCACCATGACAATATTGGGGAGGGATTTCCAGGAGGTCAAGAGCCACTTTTAAGACATTAGATCACAACCAAATGGAACCAGTTCACAAATACTAAAAGCTACTCTTAATTTCCCAGAATTTTTAAGGGCATGCAAAGAGCTGTTTTGTACTTCCAACGACCACACAAAGGAAACAAGAAACAACCTTTTGCACAAATTGCACCTTAGAACAGAAATGCAAGAGCAGCACCATTCGGTGGGGTTCAAGCTCTGGGGACAGTGTAAGTAAGCAATGAGACCCCTGGGGAGGTCTTTGGGCTGGCACCCTCTGCCCCCATAAGAAGTTCACAATCAAATCCTTTTCCTCAGGGCAATGGAGAGGCTAAAGTTCAGCAGAGGCTTTGCCAAGCCTTCATCTTGAGCCAGCTGGAGGGAAAGGCCCCCACACCCTTAGAAAGTGGCACTTACAGGTCAAACACGAGGTAGTGAAACCCTTCTTCAGAAATACTGTCATGGAGGCGAACTGCAAGAGAGGAGATGGGGACAGAGATTAACAGAGAGAAAACTCGGAAATCCTAGTCTCCTTAGCAACCCCACCCTGGCCCCATCCTGTCAGCCCCTCGGGGCTCCCTCCTGAAGACACTGCAAAGAAAAGTAGCGACACGCCCAACACCCTAAGCCCTGGGTACATAGGCACATCAAGAGACCAGGGCTCGGGTTCTACCTCCGATGGAGGCAAGAGACAGAAGCTTCATGGTTAAGAAGCTCATGAAGAGGGAGAAAAGTAGAACCCTCCCTGAAGCAGGCTAGTCCTGGTGAAGGCGGTCCTGGGACATACGGATGACGACGACGGGGAGATGGAGAAGGACAGCATGGAAAACCTAGGAGCTCTTTTAGTGAGCATATGAACAGTGGAAAGTGGAGCTCAGCAGACAGGCACGAGGAGCAGTAAAGGGATGGTGAGCTTAGAAGGCTACACACACGCACACTCAGGCACCGAGCACAGGAACTTTGTGGGCTACCTGCCTTAGCCTCTGGGAGATTACCACGCACAGGCACAACTCACTGAACGCATCCTCCGGGCTAGCTTCTGTGCACACCACTGACTCTACGAGAACACCCAGGCCCGGTGGGGGCATTTTAGGAGGAATGGATAGTCCCTGCCTTCAAGAGGTTTATTGCACCATCCCTAAATGTTCTCATTTTTACAGAAGAGAGCAATAGAGGCTCAGAGACTTTTTTAAGTCACTGAAAAGCTATTAAGCGTTGAGTCAAGATATGAACCCAGGCTTCTCTGACTCCAATGGCTGGTCCACTCCACTGAACCCCCCAAGAAATGGGGGTCAGTCCATGTACCAGCCCAAAAAGCAATAGCGTCAGCGAGCGAGAGACAGCTCAAAGATGTCCCTACCCTGGCACCACAGATGGGTTCAAGAGGGCAGGGCCCTGGAAAAGACAAGGGTAATCCACCAAGTGCAAGGCTGGCCAACAGAATTTTCTCCCGATCCCTGCCTCCGAAGCTCCTGGGCAGAAGACCAACCGAATGTCTCCTGAGGTCTCTTCTTGAGATTCTGCCCACAAAGCCAGCCACCTCTGGGTCAAAAGCCAGTTTCTGAGCATCACTCTGATACAAACAGGACTTACTTTGGCTGTCTGTGGGAATGTTCCTGTCCTTCCCCTCACCTGAACTATGACCTTTGCTCTAATCTTCATCAGCTACAGGAGCACCTCCCAGAGCATTTCAGGAATGGCCTGACACCAACCCAACCGGTGAAATGCTTGGGTACAAAGAAATCCTGGTGTTTCCTCCTTGGTGGGCCCAGACTGCTCCCCTTCCCAGGGCTAAAGTAACTCTTTAGAAATGAATGGCTTCTTTACAGATCTCCCTCACCCTGAACAACCAAGATCAGCCAGAAAGCAAAATACATGACCCAGCTGCCACAGGGCACTGAGCATCACCACAGCCCTTGTCTCTACCTGACAACTGGGGACTCAGAGGCCTGGCAGGATGGAGTCTCTCTGGTTTTTCAACCCTACATGCTTCTTTTGCCAGCAGCTAACAGGAGGGCTTCTAGGACAGAGGAAGGAGCTCCAGTCAGGCCCCCACTGCTACCCTCCCACCCACCGAACCAGGCTCAACTTCCCAAAGCCCTGCCTCCTCCTTTCTACTGAGCTCTGGTCTCAGACGGCACCTCATGCTGAGACCTGCTGCGGCTGCTCCCTTGCTTCCAAAAGGACTTTCCATTTAATTAAAAATTTGCTATTAAAAAGCATTAAAGTGTGTAATACAAATAATCCCCTAGAAATCGGCTGTCCCAGAAGCCAAAGACCAGCTTCATTAGGGAGCTGACTAACAGCAGCCGGATGCTGAGCTGACAGGACGGCAGGGAGGATGCTAACAACCGCTCCCAGGGGAGCCAGAGTGCCCGCCCTGCTGGGCTTGGCCTTGAGCCTAGCCTCACCTGGACATACCCCGCCAACTCCCCCTCGGTCTTTACCCCAGCACCACAGGCCAGAGCCACAGACTTCCAGGCCTCGGCCCAGATCGGGAACCACTGGCACTTGGTTTGCCCTTCTCCAGGAAGGCCACACACAGCGTGCAGGTGGGAGGGGATTAGCAGAGCAGAAGAGCAGCAAAGGAAAACTAATCCTTCCAGGCCACCCAGCTCCAAAGGCTCTGATGCAAGCCCAGAGCACAGCTCCTGGCACATCAAGGGGGGGGGGGGGTGTCTGGGGAGATAGCTCAGCAGTGAAAGACACTTGTTTGCAAAGCCTGCTGGCCCAGGTTCAATTCCCCAGTACCCACGTAAATAAAGCCAGATGCACAAAGTGGCGTATACAAGAGGACCTGGTGCATCCATATCACACACACTCTCTTTGTCCTCTCTCTCTGCTTGCAAAAAAAATAATTAAAAAAAAAAGAATTAAGGGAGAGATGGCTCAGTGGTTAAGGCACTTGCCTACAAAGCCTAAGGACCCAGGTTCAATTCCCCAGCACCCATATAAAGCCAGATGTACAAGATGGTGTATGCATCTGGAGTTTATAGTAGCTAGAGGCCTTGGCACGCCTGCCCATTCTCCCCCCCCCCATATATATACCTGCCTCTCTTTCTCTCAAATTAATTAAATAAAAAATAAGTTCTTCAAACTTATTAATCCTCAAAACTTAAAAAAAAAGAAAAGAAAATTAAGCTGGCGTGGTGGCAAACACCTTTAATCCCTGTACTCTGGAGGCAGAGGTAGGAGAATTGATGTGTTGAGGCCAGCCAGGGACCAGAGTGGGTCCAATAAGACTCTACCTTGAAAAACAAAAACTAACAAGAAACTAAGGACAAGAGGAGAAATTGAAACTGCTGTTTTAAACACAATCTGTTCATGATAATAAATTTTAATTTACTTATTTCTATATTCCAAATATTAGGTCACTCTTTCTCTTTTTATTTATTTATTCATTTATTTTTGACAGGGTCAGATGTAGCCCAGGCTTCTTCTTTTTTTTTTTGGTTTTTCGAGGTAGGGTCTCGCTCTAGTCCAGGCTGACCTGGAATTCACTATATAGTCTCAGGGTGGCCTTGAACTCATGGTGATCCTCCTACCTCTGCCTCCCTAGTGCTGGGATTAATAATATAATAATTAATAATATAATAATATAATAATATATAATAATAGCCTGGTAGCTATTTAAGATGTCCCCATAGGAAGGGAGAGGAAACCAGCCCAAAACCACACTACGTGGCAGAATTTAAAGATAAACTGGCATCAAGACTCTCAATATCACAGAACGCCTATGTAATCATTTTGTTCACACTGCACCCAATGAGCCCTGAAGCCAGCACAGTTGACTACATGGCTGTGAAGAAAAAAAAAAAGAAAGAAAGCTTACAGGTGAAGGGAGAAGACAGGCTTTTTAAAATATTTTATTTTTTGGAGTCAGGGTCTCACTCTAGTCCAGGCTGACCTCAAAACTCCTACCTCAGCCTTCTGAGTCCTAAGACTAGAGGTGGGTCCCTCCATGCTCGGCTTTAATCAGCAATTACAAATATATGTAACAAGGCACAACTATGTGGAGAGATATAAGGTAGAAATAAAGGGTACTGTGGAGGCATGGAATGCGTCATCTGACACCTGCCCATTCCACAATAACAATGAGACATGATGGGAGGACCAAGCCAAGTCCACACACTGGAAGATCTGGGAGAAGAAACACAAAGAATTACTTACTGCACTTCAGCAGGAAACCTAACTATTCTCCAAAAACAGTGGGAGGACAGGCTAAAACCCGAAATACTTTATTTACACCTTCAAGGACAGAGAAACCTTCACAACCCAAATGCTGTATGTGTATTTCCAATTCATCAAAACCCACCAAATAATATGTCGCATTTACTTAACACTGAAAAAAAGTATCACTGTTAGAAATGTCCACATTAGCTGGACATGATGGTACATGCCTTTAATTCCAGCACTTGGGAGGCTGAGGTAGGAGGATTGCTGTGAATTTGAGGCCAGCCCGAGACTTACATAGTGAATTCCTGGTCAGCCTTGGCTAGAGTGAGATCCTACCTCAAAAAAAAAAAAAAACAATACAAGGAAAAAAATGTCCACATCAGTAATGCAGTGAGAAGACCTGATACTACACGGGATTCTGGGGGACTAAGCCTGGCCCCCAAGGGTCATTTGTGGCAGGACTCAGCCCTGCCCATCTATGGGCAAGGATTTAGGAGAAGCTCCGCCATGATCCAAAATTTCCTTTTTGCTTCAATTGTGTTTGCTACTCTTCCTATCAAATGAATGGGCCCTGGGCCCAAGGTAAATAAATGGCAGCCTGGCTAGAATAATTTATCAACTGAGTTGGGACTGGGGGAGGGCTCTGGGAACTGGAAATCTTGATTTGCACATCCATCATGGCCATCTCCGCTCCTCTTACTTGCTGAGCCCATTCACAACTCCATGAAGAGGCTAACAAGACAGAACAGAGGCAAGCACACACGGATTAATTTCTACAGAGGAAATTCCAGATACAAACCCAGTGAACATGCCACTTGGGCTTCTCCAAGTATGGACCACACAGTATTAATATCACCTGGAGATGGAGCAGACATGGGAAATCTTAGCTCCTCCCCCAGACCTACTGAATCACGATCTGAATTTTGTGTGTGTGTGTGTGTGTGTGTTTTTTCAAGGTAGGGTCTCGCTCTAGTCCAGGCTGACCTGGAATTCACTCTGTAGTCTCAGGGTGGCCTTGAACTCACGGCGATCCTCCTACCTCTGCCTCCCGAGTGCTGGGATTAAAGGCGTGCACCACCACGGCCGGCACGATCTGAATTTTGACACACTCCCTAGCCAATTCATAAGCACATAAAAGTACCACAAACTCTAGACTATGATGGAAACTGCTGGGGCAGCTCAGCACGAAGGAAGACAGAGTCTATTCATTAGAGGGATTCAGAGCAGAGAGCAAGCAGATCAAGGTAAAACGCACTCCATTCAGACTTCAGACTATCAGCACAACCAGCTCCTCCACTCAACTCCCTGCAGCTGGGCTCTTTGAGTTCAACAGTGTGCCTTATACCCAACAGGCACTGTTTGTTTTTAATTAATATACTGTATTTTTTTAGAGCAGTTTTGGGTTCACAGCAAAACTGAACAGAAGGTTTTCACATAGCCCCAAGCCCCACACATGCACAGCTTCCCCCACTAGCAACAGCCCACACCAGAGTGGTAGTACATTTGTACTGATGAGCCTATGATAACACATCGTTACCCAAAGTCCACAATCTACATTAGGGTTCATTCTTCCAATAGGCTCTTGGCACATGGGCTCTCAGGACTATGAGAAAAAAAAAGTTGCTGACTCTTGCCCCAAATTACCCATTCTGTTCTTTTTTAAGCAAGTATCTTTAAGCATTCAGCACCTCTCCAGCCCCTAGCCTTCTGTTTTTTATTTTATTTTATTTTTTGGTTTTTCGAGGTAGGGTCTCGCTCTAGCCCAGGCTGACCTGGAATTCACTATGTAGTCTCAGGGTGGCCTCGAACTCATGGTGATCCTCCTACCTCTGCCTCCCGAGTGCTGGGATTAAAGACATGCGCCACCACGCCCGGCTAGCCTTCTGTTCTTTTTTATAAAAATTTTATTTATTGGAGAGAGAGAGCGAACGGGTGCACAAAGGTGTCTTACCACTGCACTACATTGTACGCCTGGCTTTACCTGGGTACTGGGGAATTGAACTCGAGTCAGCAGGCTTTACAAGCAAGCATGTTTAGGGGCTGAGCCATCTCTCCAGCCCACCCCTTCTGAATTCAAGTTCCTCCAAGTCTGTGAACAGCCAGAGGCTAAATATCTGCTCTCATCTTCTTCAACTGTGCACCACCATTGGGGCGGTTTGCTTGTCTCCCTTTGAGTTGGAGTTTAAAAGGCCAGAGCCAAAAGGGCCATTGCTTTAAAGGACTTAAAAAGACACAACAGTGGAGAGGGGAGGAATAGTGAATTAGAGGCACAAAACCACCTCGTCTCCAGCCAGAAGCCAGGTCTGGATCCATGGCAACCTCTGCCTCCTGGACCCATAGCTCAGCCACATCTCCAGGAGTCCTGGTTCCCACCAGAAGCCAGAGAGTCCAGCCAGCCATTGCTCCCAGGACACAGTCCTGACTCACCCTTCTCTCTGCCTGCCCTTGACCCTGAAATTGGTCCTTGGATCAAAACATTCCTCAGGACCTGTGAGTTGTCATGAAGCAGAAGAACAGATCTAGGCAATCCAATGCTAATAAAATGACTATACTGACTTTCCTGGGTTTAGTGTAAATACCAGAGATACATGATCCACTCTGACTTTATGCTGAGCTAAGGCAAGTGGTTCCAAACCAAGTAATGCCTAAGAGGTCAAAAACTACATCCTTAATTCTAGAAATGGAAAAAGGAGGCGAGGATTTTTTTTTTTCCCCTGAGGTAGGGTCTCGCTCTAGTCTAGGCTGACCTGGAATTCACTATGTAGTCTCAGGGTGGCCTTGAACTCACGGCGATCCTCCTACCTCTGCCTCCTGAGTGCTGGGATTAAAGGCGTGCACCACCACGCCCGGCTAGGATTTTTTTTAAACTAGCACATCACCTATGAAATGCCTGTTCATTTCCCAACTGTCATTATTCTGCCTTCACTCTCCATGATCTGCCTCACCGTGTCACAGATGAAGCTGAAGGAAGCCTGCCTGCTCTGTCATCAAGCTTATACACCTCTGTTCTGCTCCCTACAGGTGCACAATTCATCCCTGCTACACAAGGTCATCCCAAGAAACAAAGAGCAAAGGATAGACTGTCCTTGGACCTTGATACCTGAGACTATGACACCAAATTACCTGAGTTGGTAGGTAGCCAAGCCTTTTGATTCAAAAAGCAGGGAAATCAAAAAAATGTTTTTCAAAAATGTAAAATCTCATTTTTAAATACTGGCAAATAATGAAAATACTTTTAGACCACGGAACCAGCCAAGCAAAACATGCCTGATTTTGTGACTGCTGTTCTAAGTGTTTCTCTCTGTTGGTCCTCTCTCACCCAAGCCCACCACACATTGGTCCCTACTGTGTTTTATAGGCGAGGGTCTAATCTTAGAGGCCAAAGGGGAGCTCCGTAGCTCTAAGTCCAGGACTCATGGCTAAGAGGTTCTGGCTCCACGGCTCCCACTGCACCAGGCAGAGCTGGAGCACTGGCTATGCCAATCTCTTCGGGTGTAATCCAAGCTGCTGATTGCGATCTATAAAGCCCTGCATGGTTGGAGTTCTGGTTACCTCAGAGCTGCTCCTCTCCCCACGGGCTGGGCTCTTCCACATTAGAACTCACATGAGCCTTCTGAGATCTGGGAGGCCAGAGGCTGGGATGCTCTGGAAGCAGCATTGAGCTTGAGCAAGTTGCTTCGAAGCCCTAGCGCCAAGATCAGAGCAGGCAGGCAGCCTCAGGGCACTGTGGGAACCCTGATATTTAGGCCATTCCTGAGGAGTACAGAACATGTGTTGTCTTTTATGATGACTCAGGGCTTTGAGGAAAACCTAGGAGATGCTCCCTGGTCTGTCTCAAGGCAACAACACCGGAGTTTCTGCGGAGACATTGCAGAGAGCCCAGTTTCTGTCCTTCAGTAAGGAGCACCAAGCTTTTGGCAAAGACTATGTTAGCTGAACAATGGAAAACTGAAGCAGAGTGGGCTGTGGCAGGCAGACCTCCTCGAGCTTTAGGACAACCAACAATGTGCTCTTGTACCCCAAGTTAGGGTGGGAGCAGGGAAAAATCCTCTCCAGTTTCCCCGTCTGAGTAGTTTCTGCCACTCCTCCAGAGAAGCCAGCGAGGCAAGGAACACAAATGAGAATGCCATGGAAACCCTCAGAGTGTGCAGGACACTGCGAAGGGACAAAACTCTTTCAGGACCAGAAACAAAATCCTGGGTGTTTCAGCTCAAGGCTAGGGATGGCTCCTGGTGAGGGATGCTGGCAGGCTGGCAGCCCGGAACCTCACACTCTGAGGACCTTGGACTTCAGCCCAAAGACAGGAGAAAGGGGAGAAAGGGACTCTGAAGCCTATTCAAAGGCCTCACATCCCAGCCAGAGAGTCACTCAGGTCTCTCAACAAGAAAGCTCTAGAATTCTGACACACAACTGTCATTCTGCTTAGGCAACAGAAGACACCAGGTGAAGATGCATGAACAGAAGTAACTCCACACACTAAAGTAGCCATCTCTGATCTCTGGTTTTCCTGCCTTCCACAAAATCCTCTGCAGTGCACTCACCAATGTTTGGATGCTTCAGAAGTCGACATATTCGGGCCTCGCGTTCTAGTTTCTGATGATCTAAAAAGAGATAAAACAAAAGTCATCAACTGTCCATTCTATTTGTGGTTATCTGGCTATTCATATTACTTTAATTTTTTAAAAAAAATTTTTTGTGAGAGGGGGGATGAGAGAGAGAATGGGTACCCCAGGGCCTCCTACAGCTGCAAATGAACTCCAGACGTGTGAGCCACTCTGTGTGTCTGGCTTTACGTAGGTACTGGGGATCTGAACCAGGGCCATCAGGCTTTGGAAGCAAGCGCCTTTGACCATTAAACCAACTCTCCAGCCCCTCCTTTAATTTTTTATTTTTATTTTCAAACAGAGACAGACAGAAACAGAGAGTGAATGGGTTTCAAGCCACTACAAACAAACTCTAGATGCATGTGCCACTTTGTGCATCTGGCTTTACATGGATTCTGGGAATCAACTCAGGTCATTAGGTTGTGCAGACAAGCACCTTAACCACTGAGTCATCTCTCCAGCCCTCATTTAATTTTTTTAAAAATATTTTATTTATTCATTTTCAATCAGAGAGAGAGAGAGAGAGAGAGAGAGAGAGAGAGAGAGAGAGACCAGGGCCACCACCTTGTGGGTCTGGCTTATGTGGGTACTGGGGAATTGAACCCAGGGCCTTAGGCACTGGAGGCAAGTGCCTTAATCGCTGAGCCATCTCTCCAGCCCCTCATTTAATTTTTTTAAGTCACCATTTTAGTTTTTTTTTTTTTCTAGTTAGGGTCTCATGCTAGCCCAATCTGACCTGAAACTCACTCTGTAGTCGCAGGCTGGCCTTGAACTCACAGCGACCTTCCTACCTCTGCTTAGCAAGTACTGGGTGGGATTAAAGGTGTGCACCATCATGCCTGGCTAAGTCACCCTTTTTAAAAATAAAAAATGTATTTGCCAGAGCGAAAAGGAGAATGGGTACACCAAGGCTTCTTGCCACTGCAAATGAACTTGAGACACATGTGCCACTTTGTGCATATGGCTTTATGTGGGTACTGGGGAACTGAACCTGAGTGGGCAGGCTTTGCAAGCAAGCACCTTTTTTTTTTTTTTTTTTTTTGGTTTTTCGAGGTAGGGTCTCGCTCTAGTCCAGGCTGACCTGGAATTCACTCTGTAATCTCAGGCTGGCCTCGAACTCATGGCAATCCTCCTACCTCTGCCTCCCAAGTGCTGGGATTAAAGGCGTGCGCCACCACGCCCGGCTCAAGCAAGCACCTTTAACTGCTCTAGTTCCATAGTCCCTTAATTCTTGGGCACCGACCAGGCATTGTGGCAATTTGCTAAATTAACAAAGCAAGTCATAGTAAACCCAGAGACAGCCCACCTTTTGCAGATAAGAAAATGACTTGAGAAGTTGAACACCACCAGTGAGGAGCAGACCAGAATCTGAACCCAGGTGTTCATCAAACAGTCTGGTCCTTTTTCCTCTACAACAGATTTCACTGGACCAGGGTGTATTTCCTCCAGTGAATGTGCCAGATAGTGCTAAACCACCAGATAAAATTACTGTGAAGCCAAGCAAGGTGACATAGGTTAGAATCCTAGCACTTGGGAGGCAGAGGCAAGAGGATCAGGAGATCAAGGCTACATAGCATCAGAGTATGACCCTGTCTCAAAAAAAATAAAAATCAAAATCAATGGCTGGCAATATGGGTCAGTGGTAGGGCAGTTGCCTAGAAAGTACAGGCTCTGGGTCCAATCACTGCTCCCCCATTCCAAAATAAAAACCATCATCATCATCACAACAACAGCTGATCAACTAGCTAATCAAGAAGACCACTAAATGACTAACGGGCAGGTAGCTCACACAGTGTGGATATGTAGATGATTCACGTACTGCATGGGATGGAGCAGATGGCAAGCAATTTTATCATGTTACTCAGACAGCATGCAATTTAAAATTTTAACTCCTTGCTTCTGGAAATTTCCAGAAATTTGGATCATAGTTTACCACAGGTAACTGCAACTATGGAAAGCAAAACCAAGGACACAGGGAGACGAGTGTAAAAGCTAAGTTTCACTAAGTCTAATAGAGAGGCAGGCGCTATGCTAGAAGTTCTACATGCATCCTCATGACAAACCTGAAAACCAGTGATGCTGATCGTAAAGATGTGGATGACTGGGGCTGGGGAGCCGGGCTCAGCAGTTAAAAGGACTTGTCTGCAAAGCCTTGCTGGCCCAGGTTCGAGTCTCCTACCATCCATGTAAAGCTGGATGGGTGGTCATTTAATAGCACCAATGTGCATACACATATGCAAAATATTTTTTAAATTTTTTAAAAAATGTATTTATTTTTAAAAACTGTATTTATTGTCAGGGTGGTGGCATATGCCTTTAATCCCAGCACTTGGGAGGCAGAGGTAGGAGGATTGCCATGAGTTCAAGGCTACCCTGAGACTACACAGTGAATTTCAGGTCAGCCTGGGCTAGAGTGAGACCCTACCTCAAAAAAAAAAAAAAAAAAAAAAAAAGTATTTTTATTTATTTGCATGGAGAGAGAAAATGGCATACCAGGGCCAATGAACTCCAGATGCATGTGTCATTCAGTGTATCTGGCTTTATGTGGGCACTGGTGAATTGAACCTGGGTCATTAGGCTTTGGAGGCAAGTGCCTTAATCACTGAGCCATCTCTCCAGCCCCAAATTTAAAGAGAATTTTTTTTAAAACAGTGATGACTTACAATAACAGCAATTAATAGCTAGCCTTTATTAAGGACTCACTTCTATACTAGACAGACATAGCTTTTCACCAATCCTTAGTACAACTCTAGGAGAAATGACACAACTATGAGAGTCATTTTATATAAAAGAAAAGAAACCAGGACACAAAATCTGATTCTTCCCAGGATCCTCGGGGTACCCACTACTTGGAGCTCTAACTTCTTTGAACTTCAGGCTCTGGGATTACTGTTTTGAGGTAATGACCAGAATCTGTTGAGTGCTCAGATCCAAGTGAGCTGTGAAGAAGGCAATCCCTTCCACAAGAAGCTCCAGCAAGTATAGGAAGCTTCTCAGAGCAAAGAAGTCTAGAACCCTCCCCAGGCTGCCTTATCTCTACCTGCTGGCATCCAACCAAAGTTACCTTCTTCAAAAACCCTCCCCACTCTTCTTGGCAGACTGTGACTTCTCCCTCCTATGACCCCTCACTATGTCATGATTTTAACTTCATGTATCACAACACTTGTCTTTTGGTTATAAATTCTTCAAAAGTGTTGGGGGGGGGAGACTTTCTTAGTAGTATTTCCTAGAGTTCTGTAAACAGGGACTCTCAATAAGGCCTTAACAGTAACAACAATACCATAACAGCAACTATGACTACATGTCAGGCAGAGGTAAAAATTATTACAGTTCTGGGCTGGAGAGATGGCTCAGCGGTTAAGGCACTTGCCTCCAGTGTCTAAGGCCCTGGGTTCAATTCCCCAGTACCCACATAAGCCAGACCCACAAGGTGGTAGCCCTGGTGTTTTCTCTCTCTCTCTCTCTCTCTCTCTCTCTCTCTCTCTCTGCTTAAAAATGAATAAATAAAATATTAAAAAATATTTTAAAAAATTATTACAGTTCATCCTCACAGAAACCCTGAAGTAGGAATCTGATTAGGACTAGCTCTACTACATGAGGAATGAGGAAAGAGAGGCTCAAAAAGAGAAGGTAGAGTAGCCGGGCGTGATGGCGCCCGCCTTTAATCCCAGCACTCAGGAGGCAGAGGTAGGAGGATCGAAGTGAGTTCAAGGCCACCCTGAGACTACATAGTGAATTCCAGGTCAGCCTGGACTAGAGAGACCCTACCTTGAAAAAACAAAGAGAGAGAGAGAGAGAGAGAGAGAGAGAGAGAGAGAGAGAGAGAGAGAGAGAGAGAAGGTAGAGCCGGGTGGCGCACCCCTTTAATCCCAGGGCTGGGAGGCAGAGGTAAGAGGATCACAGTGAGTTTGAGGCTACCCTGACACTACATAGTGAATTCCAGATCAGCCTCAGATAGAGCAGACCCTATCTGGAAAACAAAAACAGAGAGAGAGAGAGAGAGAGAGAGAGAGAGAGAGAGAGAGAGAGAGAGGGAGGGAGAGAGAGAGAGAGAGAGAAACATGAACAGATAAAGTCATTACAGAGGGTCTGAACCTGAAGCCCTCTTCCTCTGCCACTGTGCTGTGACAACAAAATAAGAAAAGCAGAAGCAGCAGGGCATGGTGGCGCACGCCTTTAATCCCAGCACTCGGGAGGCAGAGGTAGGAGGATCGCTGTGAGTTCAAGGCCACCCTGAGACTACAGAGTGAATTCCACTCTGGACTAGAGCGAGACCCTACCTCGAAAAACAAAAAAAAGAGGAAGGAAGGAAGGAAGGAAGGAAGGAAGGAAGGAAGGAAGGAAGGAAGGAAGGAAGGAAGGAAGGAAGAAAGAAAGAAAGAAAGAAAGAAAGAAAGAAAGAAAGAAAGAAAGAAAGAAAGAAAAGCAGAAGCATCAAGCAAACAGCTTTTGGGGATCAGAATCCAATCCAACTCCTCAGGCTGAGCAAGTCCTGTCTCTCTTGGTAGGGGTTCTCCCCATCCTGCCTCTAGTCCACACTGCAAAGAGTATGGACTCCTGTGATGTGTACAATGATCCCACCAGCCAGGTGCTATGGTCTCTCCTATTTTACTGATGGTGAAACCAAGGCCTAAGGAAGTTAGTAACTTACTGAAGGTTTAACAGCAGGAAAAAGATGGAACTGGGATTCAACCCCTGGCTCATCAGTCAGAGAAAATGTAAAGATCATAGACAGGAGCTGGAGAGATGACTCAGTGGTTAAGGTGCTTGCCTGCAAAACCTAAGGACCAGGGTTCAATTCCCCAGTGCCCAAGTAAAGCCAGATGCACAAGGTGGTGCATGTGTCTGGAGTTCATTTGCAGTGGCTGGAGGCTCTGGTGTGCCCAGTCTCTCTCTTCTCTTTCTCTCTCAAATAAATATTTTTTAAAATTTATAGACAGAAAAAAATTCACATATATCGTTTTACCAATCATCCCCAGTTTTGTCCTAAACATTCCCTTTAGCAATAGCTCTGCTTTATGGAAAGAGGTGGAAACAGAGCTTAGTCCCAGCTACCCAATCCCAGCTGGTCTTGCTTCACCATGACCAAGGACTAGGATTCAACCAGGAGAACCCCAAGTAACTCCCCACTCTCACACTGCCTGGTATCCCTTGTTCCCAGGCAGAAGGATGCGACCAGGGAGTACACAAGGAAACAGCAATAACCCTGCTTACTGGGAAAGGGATGAGGGGGAGGGGCTTGCTTCTTCCGAATCTGGCCACATATCAAGGGGAACCCGCTTTCCTCCCAGCCCTTGATTGGAGACCAAGATATCAAGCGAGCAGATCCCTCCCCCACAAGCTGCAGATCCACCCACTCTATCTGACCACTCACCTCACCACACACCTGACCCACAACTTTTGGGCCTCGTTGCCCAGGCAGGTGTGGGAGAACAGCATCATGCGATGCGGAGGTGGCAGCTGAGGGAAGGCCCAGAAGATTAATGTTTATCTCCTCTCTTAAGTCTCTTACTGGCTAATGGTTACAGCCCCACAACAGCAGCAGCACTAAAAATAAGGAAGGATGCTCTGGCTTTATCAGTGACTCAGAGTGGAGAAAGGAGGCAAGAGATCAGGCTCCTAGCTCCTAGAAAGAGCTGCCCAGGGTCCAAAGAACCCATGTCACCACATAGTTCAACTCTAATTTCAAGGAGCCAAATCTCGCTAGCTTGGCAAGGCTCATAACTTCTTGGAACCCCAGGGCTTGGTCCTCACTCTGATTCTAAGCCATGAAGTACAGCAATTAACACATCGGTTTTGGAGACAGCCCTGGATCGAGTCCAGTGCTGCCGTATCTGGTAAGTTATTAGAGGTACCTGAGCCTTTTTTGTTGTTGTTGTTTTTTCAAGGTAGGGTCTCACTCTAGCCCAGGCTGACCTGGAATTCACTATGAAGTCTCAGCGTGGACTCAAACTCAAGGTGATCCTCCTACCACTGCCTCCCAAGTGCTGGGATTAAAGTCGTGCACCGCCACACCCGGCTCCTTCACTCCTTTGAAAAGTATTTATTGAGGCCTACCAGCTAGTAGGCACTGTTCTAGAGGCTGGGAACAATGGTGAATAAACCAAACAAATAGCCCTGCTCTCATGGAGCACACATTCTATGAGGAGGGAGATGGTGGAGAGGCACAGAGAAATAAAAAACTCAGTGGTAAATCAGATGTAGCCAGTGCTATGCAGAAAAATAAAGCAGGGAAAGGAAAAAGTGTGAGTTGAAGTTAAGGTAGTCAGAGGAAGGTTCAGCAAGGAGATGACATTTGATAAAAGACCCAAAGGAGGTAAGTGAACCAGTTACATATCTGGGAAGGAGGACTACACTCTTTCTTTCTTTTTTTCTTTCTTCATTCTTTTTCTTTCTTTTTTTTCTCTTTCTCTTTTTTTTTTGGGGGGGGGTAGGTTCTCATGTATCCCAGCCTGACCTCAAACTTCCTATGTAACAGGGGATGTGCTTGAACTTCTTCTACCTTCGGAGTGCTAGGATTACGGATGTGCACCACATCTGGTTTATGTGGGGATCAAACCCAGAGCTTTGTGGGTGCCTAGCATGCACTGTACCAACTGAGCTACATCCCCAGCCCATGGCATTTCCTATTTCTATAATGCAGATGGCAATATCTGAAGTTTAAATGAGCTAATATGGCAGAGAACTTAGCATAGGGCCTGGCACATAGCAAAAGCCTCCTTTCCAAGAGCCCAGCAATAAGGAAGACAAGGTCTCTTGGGCAGGTCATGTGGCCACAGCTATTGCCAGAGACGAGAGGGCAGGATCCACTCGCTCTCCTCCACCTGGGCAGACAGAGGTTCTGAAATATTCCAACTGATCCCTCCTGTCTCTTCTGGCTTCCCATAAGGTCCTCGACTGCCATCCTGAAGTAAAGCTTACCCATGTCTACAGCCTGCAGATGAACGTTAGCAACAGAGGCTCCTCAGAGAGAGGGCCACCCCAGGGAGTGCTGCTGACCACAAGATCCCTCCTCTTCCTCAGCCTCACTGGCGGTGGCAGCCTGCCATCCCCGAGCTCTCTGTTCAATGAGCCATGTGGTTTCTGCCTACCACAGCCTCTCAGGCCACGCACCACCCCAGCCACTCCAGTAGCTGTGTCCCATCTCTCCTCACACCTCTTGTCCTGTAGTTACCTCAGGACTGTCCATAGTTGGGAAAAAGGGAGTGTTCCACCCTAGCAGGAACAGTCTGTAGCATATCTTTCCTAAATACAAGAGCATCCCTATGGCACAAGGCATCCCAACACCACAAGTCTACTGAGCTGGCGTGGTCCATAGTGGTAGGATGTGGCCTAGGATCCCAAGATGAGAACACACCAGTAAGGCCCTTTGCCACAAAGACAGACAATTCTCCTTTCAATGACTACTTAAAGAACAGCCTGGACCTTCTCAGGCTGATCCTCCTCCTACCTACCTTTCTACTGGGCTCCTCCCATCCCCCTCCCACAGCCCAGCCCCCCCTTCCTGTTTAACAACAGCCACTTCCCGCTTTGCACAGGGCCACTTCCTGCCTGCCTGTGTGCTACTGCCATGGAGACCCACCCTGCCGGCCTTCAGCTCAGCTCCAACCACAGCCCTCTGCAAGATTCCCCCCCCCCTCAAAAGCAGAGGTGGCAACAGGAACAGAAAGCAGAAGCAGCCTTATTAAGGACCCATTCCAGCCCTCCAGGGCCTGCTTGGACCCTTCCCCAACAGTCTACCCAGGGCAGAGCCAGGTCTTGGCAAACAAGGATCCTAAGAAAACCTTGGCTCTCCCTCCCACCTTCTGCTCAAGTGCTTTAGGACTTGGTCCAAAACACCACGATGACACCAGCTGCAAGAAGGGAGCGGAAAAGAGGAAGCAGGCAGGAAGGCATGCAGCAGAGGTGCCCATGCAGCTCCACCACCACCTCTCCCCACAGCCCGAGACAGAAGTCTACTCCTAACACACTTTCCTCCCCTTCCTTCAGGACTTGCCCACTGATTTAGTGACATTTCTCTGAAGTCATAAATACCAGTACTACCCTCAAATGAGAAGAATTTGGTCTGGCTAGAGAGATGGCTTAGCAGTTAAGGCGCTTGCCTGCAAAGCCTAACGACCCAAATTTTTATTCCTCAGTACCCAAGTGGCTAATGCATCTGGAATTACTTTGCAGAGGCTGGAGGCCCTGGCACACACATTCTCTCTGTATGTCTCTCTTCTATCTTTTTCT
This sequence comes from Zapus hudsonius, assembly GCA_004024765.1. Classification (NCBI taxonomy): domain Eukaryota; kingdom Metazoa; phylum Chordata; class Mammalia; order Rodentia; family Dipodidae; genus Zapus; species Zapus hudsonius. The sequence goes on along the minus strand of PVHP010010577.1, from coordinate 7,591 downwards.
GCTTGCAAATAAATAAGTAAAGCCGGGCGTGGTGGCTCACGCCTTTAATCCCAGCACCGGGAGGCAGAGGTAGGAGGATCATCGTGAGTTCAAGGCCACCCTGAGACTACATAGTGAATGCCAGGTCAGCCTGGGCTAGAGTGAGACCCAACCTCAAAAAACCAAAAATAAATAAATAAATAAATAATTTTTAAAATTGGTTATCTGGCTCTGAGATCTCTCCCTGAGTTCCAATCTCAAAGGCACTCTTCCCTTTTCAAAGAAATCTATTCTGGTGACCCCAATCAGTATGAGAAGCTCCCAGCAGCCCCATCTATTTCTGACATTTGATGTGTGTGTGTGGGGGGGGCGTAGCCTCATCTTGTTGCCCTCCTGAGTACCCCCACCTCCTTCCCAACAAATAAAGTCCTATGTTTGCCTCCTTGGACATCACTTTGACAAGCAGACCCTACCTCAAAAAACAAACAAACAAACAAAACAAGCAGAAACAAGGGCAATCTATGACTTGGGTGTCATAATCCACCTTCCCCAGCTGCTTATAAACAACTGGAGCCTTGGGCACTGGACCAATGGGAATCCCAACCCACAATCCTATTGACCTCTCCCTGATACCACATCCCTTCCTCTTTGAATCTCACTCAAAAGGTACAAAAATTCTCCAATTAAAAGCAAAGTCTCTCCACCATGTCAGAGCAGGATCCACATCTAGTTCCTTCACATCTATATGCCTAAGGACTATAAGCAAGGACCATGAATGCAGGTGACAGGGCCTGAAATATGCCCATATGAACCGCTAAGGCTCTGTCTTTTAACACTGCATGAATGTGCACATGGCGCACACTCACTCCTTTCCAGCTCTAAATTGAAGAGTTCTAATCCGGTAACACTAAGTCCTGAGCCGCATTGTGACCTCTAGGTCTTAAGACAAGGAAAAGCTAACTAAGGAGGAAAAGGCAAAAGGCACCAAGATGCGCCCCACAGTTCAAGCTCCCAACCAGTTTTGATGGAGAAAATTCCCACGGGGCCATTAGCAAGCCCCAAGAAGGCAAGGCTCTGCCTGGGGACACTCTGGCCACTTTCGTGTGCCAAAACGGGGTCAGCCGTTGAGTTCTCTGTGCCCCCGGCAGGTTTCCTGGTGCCCAGAGCCTTTGCCCACTGTTTTGGTGACATTTCCTTCATGGTAACCAGCCCCAAGTAAAACATCCCAGGAAGCAGCCCCTAAAAATAGCTCCTCCCAGGGCAGCAGCGGGTAGGGGGAGGGGAAAGAGATGGAGGAGAAAAAAGGGGAACAGATGGAAAGCTGGTGATGGTGATGGGCCCAGGAAGTAGAAATAGTGTTGGGGGGGAGTGGCTAGAAATGCCCCCACCACAGAGTCTGAGAAACGTGGGTACAGATGACAGCAGAGCCCGAGCCAGCGGTAAGGAGGGATTTGCTCTGCTGGGTTTAGAGTTTTGGGGGCTGGATGGAAAGGTGTGGGATGACACACCAGGATTCATCACAGGAACCAAGGACCAGAATCTGTGCCCAAGGGGAAGTGAAGGCCATTGCTTCCAAGGATGCTAGGGTCTAAACACAGGCAAAAGCTTGAAACAAAAGTAAAAACCGGCTGGGTGTGGTGGCCCTTGCCTTTAATCCCAGCACTGGAAGGCAGAGGTAGGAGGGTCGCTGTGAGTTCCAGGACAGTCTGAAACGACTGAATTTAGTGAATTCCAGGTTAGAGCAAGACCCTACCTCAAAAAAAATTAATAAAATAAAATTAAAAACACCCAAAACAAACTCTTAACAAACCTCCCATGCCTTGGTTTACCCAATGGTCCTGGAACAGATCTGTCTGGCCATGGGCAGGTGACAAAGAACCACTGCAGAGAGGCTCTCGAGAGGTGCAAAGTGCCCATCTCTTCTTGTCACCATCCTTTTGGCACCTATGGGATCAGGTCCTTGTCCGCCTGCCAAAGCTGTTCAGAGAGCAGTAAGCACAGAGAGGGGGGCAGGAGCTGGTCACACCCTGTCTCCAGCCTCAGCAGAGAATCAGGTCAGACGCTCACCTCTAGGGTTTCAGCACAGCTTCTGACAAGGACATGATGACAAGGGACGAGAACAAGAAGCGGGAAGAAAAGCAGAGGCATCTTCCAATCTCTATCCCCACACAACACAGTGTCCCAGGTCCCTCTGGGAAAAGTGGACGGGAGGGCAGAGCGACAGGCCAGTGCTGTGTGAATGAGTCCCATATCTCACATAATGACCATAAAATGAAAATGGCTGAGCAGAAGCCTTGACACAAAGGAAGGACCTCCACCCTACTCCCTCATCCACTGCAGACATTTTTGTTACCAGAGCTGCCCAGTTTTATCCTCAAGAGGAAAACATGGTTTTGTACAGAATCTCCTTAAACGAGTCCCAACATTCCAGCGCAGTGCAGTGCGCAGCCTCCTCCTGCTCCATTGCCAGCTCATGCTGCCTTCTCTTCCCCTCACTTCACCCAGATCCTTAACAGGAAAGTCTTACTTGGAGATACCACAGGGGACACAAATGTCATGGGGGCTACTCAGGCCAACACCAAGGGGGTGGGGATTTTCAGCTGGCACCATCCAAGGGGATCCCATTTCAGTCCCCAGGGCCAGCTGGACCCAGAAAGGGACAGCCTTTACCCTTCTGGTGGCCAACATACCACAACACCGGCCACTCAGCCTGCCACAGCCTTAGACACAGAGTGACACCCCAAACTGGGGGCTCAGAAGGAGGCTCCTAACCAGGGAACCGCTCACATACACAGATGGCCACAGAGAAGCAGAGACACCATGTGGAGATGTGTCTGGTGGATTCCAGGAGTATGACAAAAACAACTGTCACTGTTAATTTTGTGTTTTTATCTCTTTTGTTTTGAGACACAGTCTTGGTATCTCCAGGTTGGAGTAGAACCTGCAGGTGATGGGAACAGAGGTATGTGCCACCACATCCAGCATCTGCCCCTACATTTAGATGAACATTTCTTAAAGACTGGTTCATGTATGACCTGCATGAAATTTGTTGAAGCCTGTGTTGAAAATACAGATTTTGGTGACTCCCCAGGCCTCATGAAGCAGTCTCTGGGTAGAACCCAGGAAGCTGCAGTTTCCAACTAGTACTCAAAATGAGTCTTATGCTCACTACAATAGACAGTCACTTAGAGGAAGTCCCAATAATGATCTTATAAAGTCATTAATGACAAGGAAGGAGGAATCATAAGCTACACTGCCTTATATGTCCCAAACACAGCTCTCTATCCTCATCTGTCCTCTCCAAAGCAGCCTGGTCCCCGAATCAGAAAGGGGAAGGAACTCTAGCCAGCATCAGGGAACAAGGGCTCTGGCAACTTGACTCAGGAGCCAAAGCCAAAAAGCAACCAAGATGGGTTATGAAGTCGTCTTCATTCATTCATTTAACATGTATATGCAGTATGTATCAGGCACTTGGCTAGTGCCTATTTACATAAAAGTGAAAAAATACAGACCCTTCCCTCACCTTCCAGGTTCTCATGAAGAAGTAGTCCTTTCTTACATATAGCAAATTCTTCATAGGAAGTAGATAGATAGATACATACATACATAGATGATAGAGGGGTGAAAAAGTGAGCAGTTACTGTAACAAATTTCATAACGTTGTTTCTGGGAGCATGCCTCAGTAAGGTCAAGAGCATCTTAGTAAAAATGAACTGGAATGTAGTTAAGTAGAAATACAGAGGTTTCTTATGATGCTGCCAGGATTTATCTTAAGCTATGTAGATGTCAGAAAGGACCATTTGCCCTTCAACTGTAGCAATATGGGGAAAATGCTTTGGATGTAAGCAAAGAGAACAGGATATAAAATGTTATGCTCCACGAGGTGAAAATCTGTATGCATATGAATAAAGATAAGAAGGGAATATGAAGATTTAAAAATAAAAAAGACATAAGGGCTCAGGCTCCTTGGAGGGGGGGGAAACGATCTTAAATCTTAAAATAACGACTTATCATTGCCATCACCTGGCCCACTAGCTCCTGCATCCAAGCCTATTTTAAATACCTCCTTCAGCCGAGTAGAGCTAAGCTCAGAACCACAGACTTCTGTAAGAGCCCCAACTCCACACCTATCACTATACTGAAGCAAATACAGTGACGACGTTACATGACTTTCACCAGCTATGTAGATAGGCCTGCAGACAAAAAAACAAAACAAGCAAACAAAAAGACAGTGTCCAATGTACACCTGCATGAACACCCGACCCTGGCAATCCAACCACCTCTGTGGGCCTCAGAGGCCACAGTGACAAGAAATGATAGCCTACAAAGGCGGCTTCCTATCCAGATCTGATCCCCCAGAAGACTAAATGATCTCTCCCCAAGGCTTCTTGAGCCATTTTACCACAGATGCCAAGGAAAAGCAGCTCTATACCCTCTTTCTTTCCTTTTAGTTTGCAGTTAGAGAATCACAAAGAAAGCAAGCTGGCAAGGAGTCCCGGTGAACACACCTAACCCCTTCAAACCTTCATAGGTGACCCTGGTGGGTCCATGACATTCCCAGACACAGAAATCCAACACCTGCAGAGCCTGAAACAGACAGACAGCAGCAAGTGAAACCCAGCCCCAGCTGCTGTACCTTTATAAAATATACAGCGTAAACTGAGAGTCTGCAGGGAAGTCATGGCCTTCACTCCCAAACCCCATGGGCACCAGCCTAGTAGGGACCTTGACCCAACTCCCTCCAGAAGCTCAAATCCCATACGCCAGTGCCCACAACCCAGCCTACTCCTTGCTCCCTCTAACTCTAAGACAACACCCTCCTACTCTCCCATCCCAAACAGTACTGGCACCTACACATTCCTGACCCCTCTTGTTGGCATCTGAGCCCATCCACCAGGAACAAGCCTCTGTCCTGAAGTTAACCTAGTACATAAGCCATACAACAGTGCCTCAGTCTTGGCATAACCATCTCTCAAGTGGGGGAGTTGTGCCTGGTGCATATGATCTTATACAAGAATTCTCAAGCTGAAAAGAAAAGCAGAAAAAAAATTAAATCTCATCCAGTCTGGGCAGTGGAAAAAAAAGATACCAGTTGGGAAAGACAGGATAATGTGGAAAAGATGACGAAGGAAAGAGAGACTATTATATAGATCAGAAAGTTCAAGAGGGTAGATAAAGAGTAGAATATGAAAGTCCAAAGCAGGAAGTTCCAACAGTCACCATACGCGCTACCTTCAGATCCCTGATGTGTGGGTCCCATCTGTCTCTCCCTGGGTCAGAGGACACTGGTGATACCAGTAACATGAAGCACTGCATGATCAGTGGGAGTGGGAGGCACCAGACATCTGCCCTATTTCTTTGCTATGTGGGCTGGGGAGGTATCCAAATAAAAATGGTCATTCCTGCCTGCATCGTCCATTCTTAATCAGAAGGTGTCCATCAGAGAGCCCAACTAACACTATTCCCCCATCCCAGGGGAGGAGGGCACCTGACCACCCACATATCTCTATGGCAACCATTGCCTTGGACTGGAGGTACCCAAGAGAAGGGAAAAAACCAAGTCAACTCTAGAGCCAATGTACAAGAACAGTGAGAGACGGAGCTGAGTAGGAGAAAGCAAAACAGCCCTGGTAGTGGGAACAGGGAGAAGACTCCCAGGCCGGAAGGCAGATACAGTCCTGAGAAACATGTTCCAGGATGACTGAAACATCAGGCAATGGTGACAAAAGCCCACTGTCATCTCTGTGGAATTTTATAGCTTCTGAGTGCTTGAGACTATTACATCTCCTGCTCTAAAGATGCCCATGTCATTATTGGCCAATGACCACATCTTCCCCAGGGCGTCTGTCCTGTCTCCTAACATACTTATGGGTATCCCATTGCCCAACCCTAATTCCTTTTCAGAATCTTATAACCTCTGTCCCTGGGTGGCACCCTGCAGTTCTCCAGGATCTGACCTCTGTACTAACAAGACCTAGTCGCTGAGTACTTCACACATTGCTGGGTCTACACAGATCAAATGAGGTAATCTTGGCAAGCACCCAATATGACTTCCAGAGTGTGTACATTCGAGGTGTTAAAGACAGTCCTTGGCCTTCCTGGTCTCAGGTACCTGGTGAGGAGAATCTAAGGCTCTAAAGACCTGAACCTTCGGTGCTTTTCACACCCTGAGGCAATGCAGTTCCAGCCCAGACCAGGCCACTGGGACTTCCAGACCGTGAGGCATCATCATCCTCCACCCAGGACAGAATACATCTGCTGCTGCACCAACAACTTTGTAATTTGATCAAAAAAAGCAATCAAGTTCATCTGGCAGGATTTGTTCCCGAGAAGCCCTAGCCAGTAGCAGCCTCCCCTGATGTTTACAGATTTCCTTCCCTTGGGAGTCTGTTCTGCCGCCTGGTGGGCAGGGGAGGCTGGCTTCATCAGAACTGCTCAATTACTGCGTTTCCATCCTAAGTCACTACTGAGACACAAGGACTAGTTTGGCCCTGCAGGGGCCACTGCCCTCAAGAGAGGGGCTCCAAGTGCCCCAAATTAAGAGCTCTATTATAAACCACCCATCATCCCTAGATCTCCCACCAAAGACCAAACTTCCTCAAGGAAGCTACCCACATCTCTTATATCTTCTACATTCTTTTCACCCTGAACACTTCCAGTTCTCCACGCCATTCCTTGTCTGACTTCAAAGTCAACCCACCGTACGTGCTAAAACACTTTATTGCTTTGCCCCCACCTCTAGGGCATGTGTCAAAGTCACAGCCCCTGGAGAGATCTCCAGGGAGAGGCCAATGTGGGGTACACTCACCTCGGGCAGATAACTTCTTGGTATTGATGATTTTTGCTGCATATTCCTGCGTAGAGGTTTTCTTCACACACCTGCGGACCACAGAGAAAGCACCCCTGGAGGGAGAAGGGGGGAAAGAACTGGGACATGGAGCAGGGCAAAGTGACACAGACACTTGAAGGTTTCAAGATAGTGACGCTCTCCCTCCCACCAGACTTTTGGTCACATACACCAGCACAGTCAACCAACAGCCAACATAAAGTAGAAAGACAAGGCCACTCCATGACACTGAACAGATGTGGGTGGAGTACCACCTGGCTCCCACCCCCTCCCTCATTTGGTCCCTGGGCAAAAGTGACAGCCCCAACCTCAGGCAGTAAGTACATCAGGAGCTGGTGGGCGATGCTTCAAACACACACCTGCTGCATGCATCTCACTGATAGCCTTGAGATCCCAGCATAGACAACCAGGAGAGAGAAGGATCGGGGAGACCCTGCCCTTCTCAGCAGAAAATGTTGAGGGTAGAAGAAGGTACGAGTCCCTGAGAGAAATTTTCCTCAGCCATAGAGGAAAGTGAGGCTCAACATCCGCTCCCCCCCCCCATCAGTTTCAACCCACTGGAAAGAGAGGAGGGCACAGATGGGAGTCTAGCATCAATCGCTCCCCTGTTTTCCTCTACGTGACCCGCCAAATAGAAGCTCGCACTTCTTGGGCTCTGGCAATATCTAGGGGTGCCGGTGGACAGGGCGGGGGGCTGCAGCGGCCAGGCTCTGCGCGGGCGGCGGGCGGGGGCTGCGGCGCGGAGGGGAGGGGGTTGCTGCGCTG
>PVHP010010576.1:0-47246 GCA_004024765.1 Zapus hudsonius | reverse complement strand
CTTTTGTTTGGGTTCTTTCTGTGCAGCAACTAGAAAGCTGACTGCAACACCCCTGAACGCACACATGCCAGAGCTTGGCTCCACCACGCTCCATCCAATGTTATACCCTGCTATGGCTAAACAACTTCGAAGCTTCTCGGTGTGGTGGCTCATGCCTGTAATCCTACTACTCCAGAAGCCGAGGTAGGAAGACTGCCTTCTGTGAGATTACCCTGTCTCAAAAAACCAACAAAATCCTTATAAACTCATTTCAGCTATTTTTAGACACCTGAAATGCATATTCATTAAAAGGCTACATTCTGGCTGGTATTAAACATGGTGAACAATAACTTGTTTTGTCAAAGTACATGCCTACACATTGAAAATACTAACAACAATAATAAACCAAACGATCCCTGCTCACCTTTAATAGTGCTGTTTAAATCAGATATTGATGTTTTTATACTGTTTGTTAAGCTCTCATTAATTCAAAGTGTGAACTTTAGCATACAAGCTAGAATTCTGGGGAAACTACTACTCTAAGGCAATATTTAGTACAAGTCTCCACATTTTTAAATCCACCCATGTCTGGGAGAGAAGAACGAAGTTCTGAGTTGCTTGTGGTCATGGGAAGGAAGGGAAGGACACTGAGTCTGCAATCAGGAGGTTGGGTACTATCGCAGTCAGCTACATACCACTGGGATGAATCTCCAAACCAGGCACAGCTTATGGGAGGAAAGGATTTATTCAAGCTACAGATCCAGGGGAAGTCCCATAAAAGTGAAAGAGGCTGGTCCTCTTTCACAGGTCCAAGCAGAGAGAAAAACCCATCACCAACACCACACACACAACAGCAAACAGGCAGGAGAGCAAGGAGAGAATTTCTTCCCCTTTATATAGCCTTAGGGTGGGGTCTCACAACCCTTCCCCAGACTTAATGGCTTCCTAAGTCTCTGGAATTTCCTTCCTGCACTGCCCACACAGGAAAGGATGTTTACTTCCAGCTTCTTTGAGCTTCTTTACATCCTGCCCCTTGCTGAGAGACTGCCTTCCTGTAAACATCCTTAGAGACCCACCCAAGATAATTGAAAAGATCCAAGTTGACAACAAAACCTAACCATCACAGGTACCATTTCTTAACTTGCTACCAACAGGGCCTCAATTCTGTCACTCAGAGATTAGTGTTAATCAGGCATTTCTAATTTAATTGTGCAACAGCCAAAGAACCTTTTAAAGATGTGTTCAATAGCCCTATAGGGGAGCCCAGCAATCAGCTCCTTTGTAAACATTTTCTAAGCACCAAAATAAGTCTACATATGTCACCATGAACTGGGAAAACATCAGTCTGTTGGTCAAACCCTCAAACCTGCTGGAGGACCAGAAGCCAGAGGAGGAACTGTCTGCCTGCATGGCAGGTGCAGGGCGGGGAGGGAGGTGGGAAGCAGGCAAGTTCTTGCCGACTCAGCCCTTTTGCAGTCTGTCTTTCCTGCTGAAGTGGGAGAGGTTTCCCCTGAGACTGGACAGGCTTGCTCTCCAAGCTGCACACACACCTGTCCCAGGAGGCCTTTCTCCTGATGCAACCCTGTGAGTGGGCAGGACAGTGAGGTTGTGCCTTGGTCTGAGGGTTGATCCTGAGCAGCTTTCATCAAGCCCAGGAGACACTAGACAAGTGGGGACCAAGCCAACCTGCACAGGTGAGGGCACCCTGGAGCTCTGCCACCTCACCAGTTTCCAGCTCTGTCCTGAATATAATAACCACTGTGGTTCAGGGAGGGTGGCAGCATGGTTTTTTAATTGTTTGTTTGTTTTTGTTTTTTTAAAATACAAATTAGTTCAGAGATAACCAGCCACTGTGCTCTCCTGTTCCAGTTCCCTTTGGCCAGATGCTCAAAGCTCAAGAGAGAGCCCAATTAATCCCTTCTGAAGGAGATAGAACATTTGGGTCACATGCATGATGGGTCTTTACTAATGGTTTCTGCTTCTTCATCTCCTGCCAACAAATTTGTACAAAACCTTTCAAGTGGTCTCGCTCCTGTAATGGTGCTATATAAATGTTATCTGTAAATGAATGCATCTCAAAAGGGTATAACTCAATTCTTTCTTGGAATTTTTTATTTTGGTTTTTGCTGTTTCATATAATCCAGGCTGGCCTCAAACTCCTGATGACCTTCAACTGATTACACACACTAGACCTCCCAAGTGCTGGGCCTGCAGCTGCATGCCTGATCTGCAGGTTCAGTCCTTCATCAAAACTGCTGCAGGGCTGTATGTAGAAATTGACAAGCTGTCATGTGACAATGCAAAGGGCTGGAGAGATGACGGCTCAGAGGTTAGAGGTATTTGCTTGCAAAGCCTTTCAGCCCAGGTTCAATTCCTCTGCATTCATGCTAAGCCAGATGCAAAGTGGCACATGCGTCTGTGATCCCAACTAGCCTCTGACAAGGAAAAGAAGCAAAGCTGGCAGGGCAGCTGGTCTGACATTTGCCTGCAGTCTAACAGTTCACTGGCGGTAGCAAGAGGCCCTGTCTCAAAGAGGGTGGAGCACAGGCCTCTGGCACATGTGCACACATATAAATAGATAGAAATTAGAACAAAAACTTTTGACAAAGAATAGAATCAAAAGGAAGACTTTAAAGTACTTGATTTTATAACCTATTAGGAAGCTACTACTAATCAAAATTTTGTGCCCTGGGAGAGACTTCAACATTAATAAAACGTAAGAGGGGGTCTAGAAATAAACCCATGCATCTATGTTCGATCAATTTTCAATAACTGCCAAGTCAATTTGGAAGCCTCTTTGATCATTTTCCAAAGAGCTGAACATAATGTTTCTAACTCTCAGGTGTTGAACTGAAAGAAATAGCTGCATATGTCTACATACACACAAAAAAATTCACAGAACTTATTCATCCCAGCTATACCAGTCAACATCTTGTTTTGGGGACAAAATACCTGACCAGAAGCAGCTCATGGAAAGAAAGGGGTTGTTTTTGGCTTACAGTTTCAAGGGGAAGTCTCTTGGGTGGGGAAACAAGGGGATTTTTTTAAACAGTTTGTTCATCGAATCATTCTTTTTCTGTCTTCAGAGGAAATACTCTTCCTTTTGTACAAGGAGGAAGTCAACTGCAGAGAGATTAAGGAACTTGTCTCAAATCACATGAGAAGTTGGAAAGAGAACTCGGATTACCACCTTAACTTGAGTGTAGCTCCGGGGAGCTTTAATGAGCAGCATTTAAAGAGATCCTTCTGTGACCCATCGACATAGGCTGCAATGCTCTGTTCTATGGTGATCAAATAAGACTAAGAGGCTGACTGACTTGCAGCACCAAGATTAAAGGGGTGGCTTAGTGTGGTTAAAAGCATTTGCTTGCAAAGCCTATCAACCTGGGCTCAAATCCCCAGCACCCACATAAGGCCAGACACAAAGTGGCACATGTGTTTGACATTCATTTGCAGTAGCAAGAGACCCTGGCGTGACCATACATACACTAAATCATCAATCAATCAATAATCAATCAGTTAATTTTTGGAAAAGCCATCGGAACTAGGAAACCAAGCTTCCTCTTCCACACTACTTGCTTTTCCTGTTTCAGATATCTTAGGCACCAAAGGAAATAATTTCTGCATGGTACAAAAAGGTATTGCAGTGATGAACACAGATCTTGGATATGTTACCAAATTTCAAGGTAGAGCAAACAGCCATATTAAAGGCCAAATGCTAGTCTGAAATGAATGAAGATGGATCTATCTCTGTACTTGACATTCACCTCCTCCCTTGGGCCTGTGCATTGCTTGACTGTCTTTTTCTATCACACTTGGACTGTCTGCCCCACCCCAGAGTGCCTCACAAAATAGAGACACAGCTTTTAGAAATAAGAGAACCCAGGGTGGAAACTTTTGTCATTACAAATAACAGAACCTCATATATGTTCCTGGGCGTTTTCTCATCTGTAAAAATCGGCATTAAAAAACTTACCACTTAGGATAATTATGAGAATTAAATCAACAGAGCTGAGTTGGTAACAGTGGATAAACTGGTCCCAGTCAAAGCAGGTCTCACAGGCGGTTCCACGTCACTGGGACGGACTTCCAAACAGACAGTTTAGGAGAGGAAGATGTATTTCAAGCTTACAGATCCAGGGGAGGTTCCACCAAAGGCAGAAGAAGATGGCTCCCTTTCATAAATATAAGGGGAGAGAGAGAGAGAGAGAGAGAGAGAGAGAGAGAGAGAGAGAGAGAGAGAGAGAGAGAGAGAGAGAGAGAGAGAGAGAGAGAGAGAGAGAGCAACAAACACTAAACACAAGCAAGCTAAGCCTCCAGAACTCAAACTCCTCTTTGTATACCTTTGGGCTGGAATTTGGATCTGCTCCAATGACAGGCCCCCTGTAACAGGAGTCTGCCTGCTAGGGGCTGAAGCCGCAAACTCAATTATTAAATAAAACCCCTGCGTCTACAGGGCCATGCATTCAAACTGCCACAGCAAATGAGTCTTATCCTCCTTCACACTAGATTGTAAATTATCTCAAAGACACGGGCTCTGCCTATACCCACCTCTTCTATCTTTTTGATTTTTAAAAAACAATTTATTTATGTGGGGGGTACACAACAAGCTCTCTTGCCATTGCAAATTCATTCTAGATGCAAGAGCCACTTTTGCATCTGGGTACTGGAGAACTGAACCCACACTAGCAGGCTTTGCAAGCATGAGTCTTAACAGCTAAGTCATCTCTCAGCCACTCTCCTTGATTTTTTTTTTATTCCAGGCCTTATGTAGCCCAGGCTGGCCTCAAACTCATTGTGTAGTCTAGGATGACTTTGTGTTCCTTATTCTACTGCCTCCAACTCCCATGTGCTGGGGTGACAGGTATTTGCCACCACAACTCTAGGGGCTCTTTCTCTTTCCATACAGAAAGTTCTATAGAAGTATCCGGTGACGCAATACATTAACAGAAAAACTCATCAGAAAATCACTGCAGTGATTAGCAACCATTCCCTGAACAATTATGGTGGGAACAAGAGAAATAAAAGGTAAATTTAGATAGACGTTTAATACTTACTCATTCCAACTACTGTGCTGAGTACTTCACAAATCTCTTCCCATCTGCCTCTCCTCTCCAGACATAGCACCACGCCCATATAAGGAGACCAAGAAATTCTGTGTCTGTTAGCAATGGGGGCTAAGGTCTGAACCCAGGTCTGTCAAACTGCACAGGACAAACTGCTCGGAACCACTGGACCCTTCCTGGAGCAGCTCAGCTGGGGAGGGGAGCCCAGATCTACCTGGCAACACAGATCTGTGTGACTACTTATCATCTGCCAACTTCTTCTTCCCTTGGGAATACAGATGAAAGTTTATTGTGAAAAATCAAATCTTCATATATCTGAAGTTTGCTTTCATAGTTCGCGAAGGTTAACATGAGATCATTTTCAAGTCTTTAACAAAGATTTTACTTTGTCCTTCCTGCTTCCAACTATTGAAAGGGCCTGCCCTAATGTTATAAACAACACACAACAAAACATCACTATAAATAACACCAAGTCTTTTGACATCAACTGTCTCAAATGTGCTTGCTTTCATTTCTCAAAAAGACTTTGTGAGAGCCCTTTTAGGTTCACCGCAAAAGTGGAAACTTCAGAGATCCTCTGTCCCCCTCCACCACACAGCTTCTCCCACTCTAACACCCCACTCCTGAGGGTCATTTGTCACAACTGATGACCTACAATGGCATGAGGACCATCTAAGCCCAGAGTTCACAACAGGGTTCCCTCTTGGTGCTGTACATTGTACCGATCTGGACAAATTCATAATGCCATGAAGCCACCATTATATTATAGAGAATAGTTTCCACGCCTTAAAAGCCCTCTGGGCTCTGCCTAGCCAGCCCTCAATGTTATTTCTTGACACAAGTAACCTTCATGGTGTGGTATAGTCCAAATCCCAAACTCCAATGAACATTGCAGGCAACTCCAGCCTGACCATCATTTGAAATTCAACTCATGGTTCTTGGAAGCCAGGTATCCTTTCTCGAAACCAGGAAGAGATAATATAGGTTAAACACATTCATCTCATTATTATCTTCTGGTAAATTATTAAGAAATACAATAAATCTGGAGGGTGAGCAGGGAGTGGAGGAGGAGGTGTGCTAATATCCTTGGGTCTTGACTAAATTTGGTTTGTCCAGAAAAGGCTTCTTGTATTTAGTTGTTGCAGCCCATTCAAAAGCTGGACATTTTTCTTTTCTCCATTAGCTAAAATGCTGTGCATTTTATGTATCATATGACTGTTCTTTCTCATAAAATGGGAAGAAAACCTCGAGAGCACTCCCCCCCCCCACTTTTAGAGAAAGAGGTATGTCTTTGCTTTAAGTAAAATTCTTTATAACACATTCTGCGAATGATGCTCAAATCATAACTGCCCAGCATGGTGTTTTATACATGCAACACACCCTGTAATAGGTTCTCAACTTAAGATGGAGTGTAACCCTGGGCCTGGAAGCACTCAACACTTTGTTATATGTATCTATGAGGCTGTGCGTATCCTGTGTTTTATTAAATCTCATGATTTTTTTCTTTTTCTTTCTTTCTTTTTTTTTTTTTTTTTTTGTGAGGTAGGGTCTCATTGTAGCCCAGCTGACCTGGAATTTACTCTGTCGTTGCAGGGCGGCCTTGAACTCATGGTCTACCTACCTCTTTGAGTGCTGGGATTAAAGGCGTGCATCACCTGCGCCTGGCCATACTGCATTTGTGTAAGAATGTTTTGATTGATCCATTTTACTCTTGATGAATATTTGGGTAGCTTAAAATTTGGGGCTGTTCTGAATGGTGTCTTTTAGTGAACCAGCCATATTTCAGTTTCACACAAAGTAGAAGAAGGGGAGTGGGAAGTTTGTGGGGTGTGTTGATATTTAGCTTCAGAGAACACTGCCAAAGACTTGTCCAAAGTGGGGTTTGCCGTCTATGACCATGTTAATCCAAGAGAAATCTGGAGGAATTAAGGAAGAAGAATCCTATTAAGAGCGCTTTGCCAAATGGATTCCCAAAGTGTTTTCCTAACCTCTGCGGAGTGAGTGATCTCTGATGAAATGGTCTCTAAATCAAAGTGAGGTTTAATCCCATCAGGTATCCATTATCCCATGAGCTCCCGCGTGCCACTGCAATTTTCCATCCTCCTCTCGTCCTCATCCTTCTGTTGCTGGCATCCTTTGAACTGATGCAAATAACTCCCATATTTAATTCCTAAACTGACTCCATCAGCTTTGCCTGAATCATGTCATGTCACAAATCATTTTCTTGCCACAAAGCCTCAAGAGTGGCTTCTGTTGTTTTTGCGGGTATGTCGTGTGTGCACGTGTTCGTTTATGCATATTCATGTTGTGTGTATACATATGTGAACATATATGTATATATGTGCACACACATGTATATATACAAACATATGTATACATGTATGAACATAGACATCCCTCATTTGCACACATATATGTATACATGCATAGACACCTCTCATTTTGAAACAGGGTTTCTCACTGTCCTGGAACTCACCAACTGGGCCAAACTAGCAAGCTACGGGGTCCTCCTGTCTCCGCCTCACCAGTGCTTTGGAAGGCAATGAACGTGAAGTAGGGTGAGCTGGTTATTTCTGCTCTGCATATTAGTGTAGTTCCAGGGAAGAAACGAGGAGAAATTTATCATGGTTCTTTCAAACTCAGACACTAGCCTACACTCAAGGTCAAAGGTTTTAGAGTTCTTTCTTCCTTAATACCAGAGATGATAAATATTTACTTTTAAGCTTAACACTCCTGAAATCCAACCCTAACTGGATCATTTTTGTCTCCCGTGCAAAGGCAAAGACTAAAGGCTCCTTGTTACCATGATCTCATTCCTGGTCTCCTTTCCAGTTTGGAGTCAAGAATTCACAAACACAGCAACCAGAAGGGTATCTTTCTGGCCAGTTGTTCTAAGAGCATCAATTGTCACAAGGGTCCCAGGGTCACATGGTACAATTAATGCATTTGGTAGAAGGAGGGAAGGGGAAGATATAAGACAGAAAATGACACAAGTCCCTTTCATTTAATCTTATGACTTTGTAAATTGCAGCAAACCTGCACAAGATGGGTTTTGTTTTTGAATTTAAAATATTTCAACTTGAGCCGGGCGTGGTGGCGCACGCCTTTAATCCCAGCACTCCGGAGGCAGAGGTAGGAGGATCACCATGAGTTCAAGGCCACCCTGAGACTACACAGTGAATTCCAGGTCAGCCTGGGCTAGAGTGAGACCCTACCTCAAAAAAAAAAAACAAAAACAAAAAAAATTTCAACATGTTATATAGTAGGTTACAAATAGGTTGTACCCCAATCCCATCTAAAAACTGGGGTTAGACTTCTGTCTGTCAACTACTTGTCTTCACCATGTTGCTATCTCTAAAGCACATTCCAATTCTGTGACATCTGTGTCACAAAAATTCCCCCAGGAATTATAGACATTTTCCCATCCTGCCTTCTCTTTTTCCTTCCTTAGTCTTTCTTCTCCAAAATAAATCCTAACCACCTCATTGAAGTTCGGTAGCGCACAGAGCTCTCTGCAGAGTTGGGGTGTTGGCTTTGGAGTTCTGTGTGACACCTTGCAATTTATTTCCATTAAAACCATTCTGCTGAGCTATGGAGACGGGTGGACAGATGGTCTGGCTCTGGGATCCCTACAGTATACTATCAGACTAAAAATATTGTTTCTTCCCCAGGGTTAGAGGAGCCTTCAGGGCGGGAACCAATGCCAGAGCACTCAGAAAAACACAGCTTGCTTTTAAAAACATCCTTGTCTGATTTCCTTTCCCATTGTGGCTGGACTTCATCCCCTTCCACAAACAACTATGCCTTCCAGCCTGGAATGCACTGTGCAGATTCCATAGACTCGCTGGGAGCAGTGGCCAGGGTGGTGGCTGTCAGCTTCCATTGTCAGAAGGAAGAAAGAATAAGGAAAAATAAACTTGGGCTGGGCATGGTGGTGCATGCCTTTAATCCTAGCACTTGGGAGGTAATGTAAATTTGAGGCCAACCTGTGACTACATAGTGAATTCCAGGTCAGCCTGGGCTAGAGCAAGACCTTACCTCAAAAAATAAAAAAAAAAACTAAAATAAACATTGAAACAAAACAAAAAAAATTGAAAAAAGGGGGGGGGATGGGTGGTAGGATTCAGGGCCCTAAGCTTGGCAATGTCCCAAATAACAGTATAATTAAAGCAGGACTCACACATTTTGATGACAGGCAAAATAATTTCTGACTCCTGCACTGGAAATCTACAATTCACATTCCAGGCCTCTGCATGCTGGGTGGCTGCTAGCCCTGCCCTGAGTCCTCTGGATTCCTCTGGAAGGGCAGGTCTCAGAGATGGAGCCAGGATAAGCAGGGAGTGCTGTGTAGGTGGGGACCCCACCCCACACTTGCTCCACTGAAAGTCAGAGGGCAGGGGGGACCTTACAGAGGTGAACCAGTGACCTTGCTGGATGATAGGACCCTGATAACAGCTCAAACACTTCATGGACCAGTCAGTTTTGTCAGCTCTGGGTTCCATTTTGTGCAGTGACAGATCTGTAACCTGCAGGTGCTAGACGGCACCCAGAGCTGAGGTCAGGTCTGCACTGAGCCACCCCCTGAGTTCTGAGAGAAAGGATCCCAGCATCTCAGGAAGTCTATGATACCTTGCAGGAAGCACAGGTGGGACCTGTAGGGAAGCCCTCCTACGCACAGCCTCGCAGTCTGGATGCAGGAGCAGTTAGGATACTTCAACTGAGCTTTTGTCCCTTGTCCCTCTACCTGAGTGGGACAAACAGTCCCTATAAATCAAATACGCCTCATACAGAAACATACCACACAGTGAACCATGGTGATTTTACACTGTACCTGAGCCACTGGATGTATGAGTTTGCTTGCTTGAGTTTTTGAGGTTGGGTCTTACTTTAGCCCAGGCTGACCTGGAATTCACTATGTAGTCTCAGGTTGGCCTCAAACTTATAAATTTCCTCCCAAGTGCTGGGATTAAAGGCACGCACCACCATGCCTGGCCCCTGGACGTATCTTTTAATGGAAAAATTCTCCAAACAGATAACAGCAACCACTGACATTTGCACTGTGCTTTTCTGTTTATAAAGCATTTTTGCATAGCTCTTCTCATGGGAGGCTCACAGCTCAGCAGGATAAGAACATCAAGTAGCACTGCTGTCCCCATTGTACAGATGAACAAACGGAGGTTCTGAGACTGTCTTCAATGATGATGGGGTTAGAATGAGAATCAATTCATATGGAGAATACTCAGAGCAACTTGGGGAAATAGTGGGAGATGCTAACTATAAACCCCATATAGCAGAGACACTCAGGGCCTAACAACCAGAGGCATGGCATCATTCAGAGAGTGTGACAAGGACACAGTGTGGGGTGGCAATGTGAGAAAAGACTCAGTCCACGAGCAGAGTGGACACTGGTCTGCCCAGATACTGCACGCTGTCCATTGTGACCATGTTTCCCCGGGTAGCGAGGGCTTCTCCTGTATTCGTCGAGGTGATATCCAGAGACACTGGTTTGTTCGTCTCACTGATCAGTTCCCAGACCCCACTGTTTCTTCCTCTTGAAGTGTTTCTCTGCCCCGTCCAGTCCAGTCCTCAGGTCAGCAAGAGGATCTCAGCACCTCACGTGTGACTGCAAACAACAGCCTCAAGCTTCTCACCATCTCCCAAGTGACACCTTTGAAACACCAGGTGCATCTTTACTGAACACCACATGAATCCGATGCTACCATGGCATTCAGCTTGCTCTGTGGTCTGCCTTGCGGTGCCTGTCCAGCTTTTATTGTCTACTTTGTATGAACACCCATCACATCCTGGACAAGTGGGCTCTTCCCAACTCAAATATGTCCACTTGCCTCTCAAACCTGTGAATTAGATGTGACAGGCTTCAAATCACAGTTGCCTGGGCCACCTCTAGAGAGCTAGAGAGGTCCAGGAAGGTACCAGGAGGCAGCCCTCCCCCCTTTTAAAATATTTATTTGCAAGGAGAGAAAGAAAGATAGAGAGAGGAAGGGAGTGGGGATGGGGAATGGGTGCACCAGGGCCTCTTGCCACTGCAAATGAACTCCAGATACATGCACCACTTTGTGCATCTGACTTTACATGGACACTAGGGAATCAAACCCAGGCAGTCAGGCTTTGCTAGCAAGTGCCTTTAACCACTTAGCCATCTCTCCAGCCCCCAAAAGCAACCTCAAGCGATTCCAGTAAGCTGCCTAGGTTGGAAACTTCTAGAATTGAAGAAGCTTTCTCCAGCTCCCCCAACATCAGGCATTCCCTTTGAATTGCATTTACTTCTTGACTTAAATACACCTTTTAAATACATTTATACATGTAACACGCCACTTATATAATGCAATTAAATTATATAATAACTGCTGGCTACTTAAGAGATTTCTCCACTAGCTTTTAAATTCCTGGCAGTAAGAAAATCATCTTATTTTTGTATTTCCAGAGTCCAATAGGTATTGTGCATATGTTATATCTCTTAGTATAAAATGTCTACTTTATATAATAAAATACCAATGCTACAAACTTCATTGAAACACCACCATTTCTAGAGATCTCTTCCTTCAACCTCACTTGGACACGTTGACTGCCTTTCTTGAGCACTTGTAACATTTATTCCACTCAGAGAATACATTGAACTCAGATATTTGAAGACTTCCATTAAATTAAAGCAGACCCTGCTCTCTTTTCACAATTATATAATTATAATTATGTAATCAGCTTGCATAGTTACAAGCATGACATGTTAAATCTTTGCTAGTGAACAAATTGTACCAAAGACCTGCAATTATATTGTGGAGAAAAATTCTAATATTCTACAAAGCAATGGTAGAATGGAAAACTCAAGAACATGCTGCATAACTGAATTAGTATTGAGACTTTATTCTATTCTAAGCTACACTTTCCCGTTTCAAATTCTTTACATACTCTTCCTAGAGTAGTCGTTTCCTGTAATTTGACTGCCAGAGTGTCTCTTGGCAAGGAGTAATTCTAATTCTTTCTGAATGCAACACTCAGGTCACCTATAGAGAATCCTCCCAACTCCCAGCGGGACACACACAGATCTCCCCTGCCATTCTTGCAGACCTGACTGAAATGCCATTGCCTTACTTGTCATCAAACAGATACTCTCCTAGTGTCTTCCTGAGGCCCCAAGGCCCAGGAGCTCTCCATCCAAGACAAGTCAATTTCCTTCTGTCCAATTAGGACAATAAAACTGCTGTTACTTTGTTGCTACAAGCCAGCCATGCTGAGTGAAAGATGACTCAGAACCTTGCTTCAGGGAAGAAACTACTTAGCCTAAAAGTAAGGAGGCTAGTGATGGCAGGCACCCAAGAGAAAATGTTTCTTCCATCTGTTCACCTGAGATTATTTGATGATTAAGAAGACCAAAGTCAGTGGTGTGGGAAAAGAAACGGTGTCACCATCTAGTGCAATTTACACACGCTGAATATACTACGCCTTCCCGTAGAGAGCAGAGTCCTCTGTTGACCAGAGGCCTGCCTACATGGAAGTGAGAGACATCAGGAATTTCATTCCTTCATATCCCCACTATGCATGAATAGGAAGAGCACAGTAGCCATCTGGTGACTGAAAGAGCCAGCTCTGGGGCAGGGGGAGGAGACAGTGTTTAGGACTATGATTCAGGGGTCAGGAAGGACTTTGTGGAGGATGTGGCCTCCTTCAAAAGGTGAATCTGGGTGTGGTGGTGCACGCCTTTAATCCCAGCACTGGGGAGGCAGAGGTAGGAGGATCACCATGAGTTCAAGGCCACATACATACATACATAGTGAATTCCAGGTCAGCCTGGGCTAGAGAGAGACCCTCCCTCGGGGAAAAAAAAAAGGTAGTAGATGATTACTTTTATTTCCATATATACCAAAACTCAATAACTTTTCCCTATCATTTACATGATGGTAAAGAGGATGTTTACTTGTATTATTCTATCACACTAAACCCTGAACACATTTAAGGAATCTATCAGATATTTCTACACCTTAAGTTACTCTTCTATATCATTTTCCACGTACCATGATTAGCTGAAAGTTAATTTTTTACTTCTTGTACCTTTAATAAATTTACACAGCAAAAAATCATTTTCCAAGTAAACACCTTGGATGGACCGTCTATGGGTGTGTTAAATATTAAAGAAGGGAAGAAAGAGAACAGACAATATTCATTTTTTTACTGCAGAAATGCAGCTATCCTAAAAGAAAAATGGAACATCGAGGCTCTCAGAGCTCAGCATAGGAAGAAATTAGCTTTATTTCAGTAATAGCCAGCATTCTACCACCTCTTAAATCAAGCAAAAATTCTTACCACCAAAAAGAATAAAAGGCCTTTGTAAGCAACATCTGGCGATAGTAGTTCCCACTCAGTTTGCTCCGAGCTGGTCTACCCCCATCATGGCGATTTCATCCAATCACATAGTCACTGTCATGGTTTGATCCAGGTTCTGGGTAATTGATCCTCAGCTGATGGCAATTTGGATTTTACAACCTCGATGGAGCTGTGTTGTCGGGGGAGGGCTTATGGGGTTATAAGCCAGCTTCCCCTTGCCAGTATTTGGCACACCTTCCTGCCGCTGTTTGCAGTGCTGTGGCAGAGGTGATGTCCAGCCCTCTGCTCATGCCATCGTTTTCCCTGCCAGGATGGAGTCTCCCCTTGAGTCCAAAAGCCAAATAAACCCATTCCTCCACAAGTTGCTTTTGCTTGGGTTCTTCCTGCGCAGCAACTAAGAAGCTGACCACAACAGTCCCACTCTCCCCTTCTAATCTACAGCAAATGACCCACACTAAAAGGCCAGCTCTGTGTGCATGCTGGTGTGAATTCCTGGTGACCCTCACTAACCAGGAATGAAAGGACTACCATATGTGTTCTTAGCACTTCTCAGCCCAGTGCCCATAAACATTAGCAATTGATTTTTCCATTAAAAAAATAAAATGTTGAGTTCAAAGCTACCAAGAAATGCTTCGTATGAAAGCAAAGGAGGAAAGATTTGTGTCCTGGTAGATCCTAGTTGGCTATTGAGATGTCACTGTGACCAGTCAGGCAGTTCCAGAGACACCCTCCCCTTGAGTGGGAGGTTAGACGCCTTTAGCTAGAGCTAAAACCTAGGTGCTAAAACTGATTGGTCAGGTATGACCCAACCACCTGTCTCCCTGCCCACCTAGGGCAGGAAATACTGACTGAACAGTTAATCTGCCCTCTCTCCCCCACATGCCAGGCTAGCGGAAGGACCTCTGAATCTGGTCTTAGGAAGGTAAGACCTACCCCTACCCCAGCTAATGGCTGGGGTGGAGGAAGGCTCGAGATTTTCCCCATATGATCCCCTCCTTCTCATGATGGGAGCCCTCTGTTATCTTTTCTTCTGCTGCTGTTTAGCTAAACAACATAAGTTCGGTTAAACTCTCCACCTGTTTTCTCCCCACACTTGTGGCTGTTGTTACTCCCCATGTTCCCTTAAATAATAAAGTCTCCCACTATGCCTTACTATCTTATTGTCTATGATTTTAATTCTTTAACTTTTTAGACAAGAACTCCGGTACTCCTTAAATTTTGGGGCGCATTGGAATTTTTGCTGGGCGTTATCTAAATTCTAGCCCCCAGCTTACCCGTTTCATGACAAGTTTGGGTCAGGGTGCCAATTTCCAAGAGAGATATACTTGAAAATGTCACCAGGAACTTTTGTCACCGCCTGCTACCGAGGAGTAACTAGGTCTGGCTCTAGGCTACGTGAGCAGCTTTGGAATTTTCTGTAAGTTTCTCAGGCGGCTTTCTCTGATGATCACAGTAGACAGAGAGAATATGAACATGTTCTGATAGTGGTTAAAGGCAGACATAATTAAAAAATAAAATGAGGGCTGGAGAGATAGCTCAATGGTTAAGGTGTTTGCTTGCAAAGCCCAACGACCTAGGTTCGATTCCCCAGTACCAACGTAAAGCCAGATGCACAAAGTGGCGCATGCATCTGCAATTTGTTTGTAGCAGCAAGAGGCCCTGGAGAGTCCATTTGCCCCCTTTTTCTTTCTCTCTCCTTCTTCCTTCCCTCTCTCCTTGCAAATAAATTAATAAAAGTTTTTTTTTAAAGAAGTAAAATGAATATGTTGAATCAGGAGTTGTTTTGATCATCTTTATAGTTATCCCATGAAAGAATTTTTGTTTTGTTTTTTTGAGGTAGGGTCTCACTCTAGCCCAGGTTGGCCTGGAATTCACTATGTAGTTTCAGGCTGGCATCGAACTCATATTAATCCTCCTATGTCTGCCTTCCAAGTGCTGGGATTAAAGGTGTGCGTAACCACACCCGGCTTCCATGAATGAATTTTTATAGTTGAAATCAAACAGTGCCTTTCTTTTTGCAGTGAGTGTATAAAAACACATTCAAAATATAGGAAACAGGCTTCTCACAGGCTACTCAGTAGCATCTAAGACTATATCTGCTAGTGAACTCCAAGTTCATCTTGAAGATGAAAATGAGACAAAAGGACTTATTATGAGACCTATCCACCACGGCATCCTTAGGGATTTACAATTATATTGCTGAGCTGGGGAGATGGCTCAGTGGTAAAAGATGCTTGCTAACAAAGCCTGCCAGTCTACACTCAATTCCCCAGTGCCCACGTAAAGTCAGATGCTCAAAGTGGTGCATGTGGTCTGGAGTTCGTTTGCAGTGGCAAGAGGCTCTGCAACACCCATTAATCTTCCCAATCTCTCTTCCCCACTTATAAATAAATAAACAAATAAAACAATTTTTCAAAAGATGGGGACTAGAGAGATGGCTCAGATGTAAAGGAGCTTGAGCCTGCCAAACCTAAGGTCTCAGGTTCGATTCCCCAGTACCCACATAAAGTAGGATGAACAAAGTGGTGCATGCATCTGGAGTTTGTTTTCAGTGGCTGGAGGCCCTGGTATGCCCATTCTCTCGTTCTCTCTCTCTCTCTCTCTCTCCTAGCAAATAAATAAGTAAAAATGTAAAAAAAATATAAAAATAAGATAAGCTAGTCACCACCTGCTCATATACAAATGCCAGTGCACTGACTTTAAAGAGAAATGAAACATCCCATCAAGCTTCTGAGAACATCACCCAGAAATTCATGTGGAAGGGAGTGGAAGAGGGGTCCACGCACAAAGCCACTGAAAGTGGAGTAATTAGTGGTGTAACCTGAACTCAAAGCCAGTCAAAGTGTCTGACTTTGGTGCCATAGAAGGGGTATGCCAAGTTCCTAATTCCCCCAGGGGCTTGCTTCTTGGAGGAGCCCCACCTTCCAACTGTGGAATCTGAGGATGCCACTCTCTCCCATGACCTGACCCCAAGCTATGGAGAGTGGTCTGGTGCTGGGGAGGTGATAAGTCACAGGACTCTTCCCATTCACCCCCCCCCCACTTCCTGACATAAACAAGCTAGGGGCATGGGGTGCAGGCATGAGGGCTGAAATGTGATGGAGAAGCCCCGAGTCTGCTCCAGCTCTGAGTAAGTGTGAATGACACGGACAGATAAACCAGCAGAGCTGAGACAGCCTGCTGATGGCATCTGAGGCCCTGTCCCCTTGGCAGCTGGGTCATGTGAGTTCCTTTGTGCTTTAGCTAATATTAGGAATTCTGTGTCCCCTAAAAGATAGGTCCAAGTCCTAACCCCTAATACCTCCAAATGTGAACTCATTCAGAGCGGGAGCTGTTGCCGATGTAATTAGCTCAGGCTAGCTGATGTTCTTATAAGAACTTGAGCAGGAGGGAGGCCAAGGAAGAGAGAACCTGACCCAAAAGGAAGGCTGGAGAAGGTCAGAGTCATATCGTCACAGGCTAAAGAATGCATGAAGCCACCAGAAGCTGGAAGAAGATAGGAAGGGCGACTTCTAGAGACTTTTTTTGGTCTCCAGAACTACTGGAAAATAAATTCCTATTGTTTAAAGCCATCCTGTGTGCAGTTCTTTGTTATTCTAGTCCTAAGAAACTCCAACACAAGTTTTGAGGTGAATGGCTGTCTCTTGTGACCAAAGACATTGTCTAAGAACCTGAGAATAGAAATCTTTCCTTAAATTTAAAAATTAAAGCCCCCTTGCATTTAAATGCCTAGTAGAATACAAATAACGTCTGTGTTCTCCAATGATGAAGGCTGGGATGGAGCTCAGTGGTACAGTGCTTAGCATGCATGAGGACCAAGATTCAGTTCTGAGTACCACCAAAAAAAAAATTCATTTAAGATGCTCTCCAGTGATTAAACAGATCACATTCCCAGCCGCACCCTTCACTTTTGCTGTTAACATCAATTTCTCCTAAGAAATCACACACATAGGTAATGGTGGTTATCCTGGCCTTGCCTGGATTCAAATAAATATGGAAACTCAAAATCAATGCTGGTTCATTCCAGGGAAAGCTACCATGTTTTTGGCAATCACTAAACAGAAAATTCTCAAGGATAATAAAAGAAAGTGTTTGTTCATTCTGTTTCCTTCCCAGTTCAAGTGCCAGGGATGCACACCCTCTTCTCATTGGCAGCTGGTTTTGCAGAGCTCACGAGAAAGTTCCTAGAAGCCTGGCACTTCTGGCTGGTTCTCTGCTGTGTTTGATCTTAGCCTAGAAGATGACCAAAAGCAGATGTCACTCCTGGTGCTGCTCTTGACTCAGAGCAGGCCTGCATGTTATGACAAGAGGAGGCCCTGACCGGAAGGAAGTCCTGACTCCTTTCCTCACTCAATGGAGGCGAAAGCTTAGAAGAAAAGAGCCCTGGGGTTTTAGGCAGAGGGTGTGCATTGAGTTGAATTGTGCCCCCTAGGAATGCCTCCTTAGCAGGTGGAAGTAAGATAAGGTTTTTGAGCCAAGATCACCTTGGGTTTGGGAGGGTCCTGAATGCAGTACTAAATCCTTAGTGAAAGAAAGTAGCCCCAGAGCCCAGAGAAGAAGCTAGGCCCGTGTGAAGACAGAGACAGAGACTAGAGTGATGGTCTCCAAGCAATGGCATACCAAGGACCAATGGCAACCTCCCCAGGATGGATGGAAGGCACAGAACAGGCTCTCCTGGAGCCTCCAGAGGGCACCACTCTGAGGACACCTTTATTTCCAACTTCCAGAACTGTGATAGAATACAGTTCTGCCATTTTTAGCCCCAAGTTTGGCCTCATATATCATGACAGATCTGGATAAGTTACAAAAGGTATCACGGACTGTCCAGGCTTCAAAGGGCAGGCACAGCATGTGCGGTGGTCTCTACTTATTCACTGCAACCTGCACATGGCATTTTCAACATTTCATAAAAATTGACTTGTAATTAACCATGATGTTAAATCTAACATTTATCAGAAGCCTTTATAGTCACACAAAGTCACTTATTGCCTCACTGGTGTATGGGGTACTATTCTGGCACAAAGTTAGGCTGAAACAATTCTCCCTGTGGATACATGCTTTGAACATGGGCAGTATGGTAGTTTGGATAATGTCCCCCAATAGAATTTATTGTGTTTATTAAATTGTTAATTGTCTCCAGACTTCTGGCTGGAGGAAGTGTCACTAGCCTAGCTTCCTGGGCCTAGCCTCCTGGGGACTGGCCCTTTCTAATTTGGATGAAAAATACTAGGGATAGATATGCAAAAGAAGAGCCAGAACTCGGTCTGGCAGTTCTGCATTTTGTGAATTACAGTGTGCTTGCTGGCTTCTGGAGGTGCTGTCTCTGTCTCTGCTTGCTTCTGTAAAAGGGCCTTTTTTCCTTAACTTCCCCTGGGTCTGTTACTTCAATAAATTCTTTCCTCCCCAAAATTGTGCCTGGTTTGGAGATTCATCCCAGCAACGTGTGGCTGACTACGACAGGCAGGTTATGATCACCCAGACATATGGGACAGTGTGAGCAAAGATAACACCATCGCTACCTGTCTGCCAGGACTTCATTACATCTATATTTATTCTTTTGTATTTGGTATGGTTTATTGGTAGAATGTTAAGAATGGTACCATTGCATGATAGTTGAAAAGAATATCACAAATCTATACTTAGTCATTTCCAGATGAAGCAAACTCTAGAAGAGCATGCAATGGCCTGGTCCTATTCATATAAAATGATAATACAAACTGGCCATGATGGCTCACATCTTATAATCCTGGTACTTGGGAGGCTACATCAGGAGGATTGTTGTGAGCTTGAGGCCATTGTAGTCTATATAGTGAATTCTAAACTAGCTTGGACTAGAGTAAGACCCTATCTCAAAACAACAACAATAAAAAAACGAACAAAACGAAACAAAATTTAACCGCCACATGCATCTGTGCCCAGAAAGCAGGAGAAAAAGCAAGGTGAAGATGTAAATCTTCTACAGGACAAGACTTAAATAACTGAATTCCATATTTGTAAATACTTGTCTACCTGCCAGTGAGGAGAGGGACTCCACTCTCCAAAGCCACCCCTGGGGAACTGGTTTGGGGAGTGATTGCAAAACACTTCTTACCTCACAGTGGGCTAGGTAAATAGCTGTGGCAACTCTGACCAATTGTCTTCTTGTCAGTAAAGCTTTACAACATAGCTGTACAACCCATCCATTCACATGGTGCCTATGGCAGACTGGGTTACAGACGCTGGACAGTAAGGTTTGAATGGCTGCAGGTGTTTACTGTGTGGCCCATCGCAGGAAGTTCTTGTTGCTCTGTGTCCTGATTCTATACCATGTCCTGTTATTTGCCTAGTCACTTATTTATTTACTAACATATTACTGTTTGGTTTTTGTTTTGAGCCAAGGTTTTGCTATGTCGTCCAGGCTGACCTCAAACTCACACCCCTCCCGAGTGCTTAGGATTACAGCTCAAGTTGGTGTGAGATCAGATTAAGCGAGGCCCCAATTATCCACTGACTCTGGCTTTTAAAAACAACTTTTAGAAGTTGTTTGCTTGGGTGATGGCAGGGGACTCCTTGGACCATCACTGGGAATCTTCTTCGAAGCAGACAAGGACTCAGACAGTTTTATCTAATAGCCTGGGAAAGGAAAGGGTGCTGAAATAAAGATACTATAAAGTCAAGATTTTAGCAAAAACTTATAATATCCACTGGATGCCCCCAGTGACTTCCACTGAGTCCCAGAAACTTGCTTTTACACAGTGGCTTCAATATCCTGTGAGGACATTTTGTGAGAGCTGTTTAATTGTCTGGGAGCAGAAAGGTCATTAAAGAGGCAGCTGTAGAGGGTAGGGAGGGAAATGGTGGCCCTAAAGGGTTCTGAGATCCACTGTAGCTCCCTGAGCAATGTGCTAGGCTTTCTCAGATGGTTCTTAAAAGAATCTGTTATATGTCCTGGATATCAAAATTTTTTACTCTCTGGGGATTAAATATGTGGAGCTTCCCTGCTGTGATATTTGCAGGAGTCCTGAGCAGAAATCACCTTGAATATTAAAAGTAGGTAAAGAAATGATCTTGGGGGCTGGAGAGATGGCTCTGCGGTTAAGGCACTTGCCTCCAGTGCCTAAGGCCCCGGGTTCAATTCCCCAGGACCCACATAAGCCAGACCCACAAGGTGGTGGCCCTGGTGCATTCTGTCTCTCTCTTTCTCTCTCTCTCTGCTTGAAAATGAATAAAATATTTTTTTAAAAAATGATCTTGACTGATGTGAGGCCACGTGACCAGCCGAGTGCGTGGCAGCTTATTTCTCCCTCATGGCCCAAGATGGTTCATATGAATTCAGATAGAGCAAAACCCTAAATATCAAATGACGCCATTGGGATGATCACTCAAGTCCCTTTTACTACTTCAGCACAGTTCAGTTGCAGCTCACAGGGTATTTATTAGTGAGTACATGCAAGAAAAACAAAACAAAAAAACCCCTACTTTTGATTTTTATCTAATTTTGTGGTATAATGGCCTCGTGCTGCTAAGCAAGTGTTCGACTGCTGTGCTATACCTTCAGCCCTCATTTATTAATTTTCATTATTTTAAATTTATTTCTTAAAAAAATAAATTTATTTCTTGCACATATGATATGCGTGTGTGTGTGTACATGCGGATGCCTATCTTCCTCACCTGTTCCCTGTCTCATGTGTAATATGTAGGTGTGACTGCTGTGGTGTGTGGTATATGCACACGTAGGTGCCCTCGAGGTGCCTGTGAGCTCCTCTGTGGTGGGAGTCACTCACTGCCATGGCTAGCGTTGGGTTCCAGCTCAATTTCACCCCACCCATTCTTGTTGGAGCCAGAGTCTCTTATTGAAATTACAGCTCACTGGTTTCGTGAGTCTAGGTGAGTCCATGGTCTTTGCTCTCCTCTTCAGAACTAGGGTGACAGATGTGCAGAGCCATTCCCGTTTACATGGTTTCTGCAGATTCCATCTCAGAGGGTTTCAGGCCAGCTCAGGCTCTCAAGCTTGTGCAGAAAGCACACTTAACCACTGAGCTGTCTCTCAGCCCTGCCATATTTTTCAGGACGGGGTCTCCCTTCAGCTCATAGCTTCAGCTAGACTAACTAGCCAGTAAGCACCAGGGACTCTTCTGTCTCTGCCTCCCCAGCTCTGGGACTGCAGGTGCACACTACCAATGCCCAGCTTATGACATAGGTGTTGGGGACCTGAACCCAGGTCCTCATAGCTGCACAGTAAGTGCTTTATGCACCAAGCCATTTCTCCAGTCCCACTTCTGACTGGCTTTTATTTTTAATCACAGCTTCTCAGGTGATGTCTTTGGCTGCTTTGCATGTCCTTCCTAACCCCTGCCTTTCGCAGGGATGATGAAAGAGGGAAATGGTTCATAATCTTTGTGAAGGATGGTACAGTCAGATGATGTGTCAAGATCTCCCACAGATTCCTTAATTAACAAGTCACAAGTGAGCACTTCTCACTGGCCCCGCCCTAATACTGGAAAGCCTTTCAGGTGTTTTTTTTTTTACATTCATGAATAGCCCATCCCCCCCTATTTCCCACCCCTACCCCAATCCTGTTTTATTACATCGCCCATCCAGGCACAAGGGAACCAGCTAGGTTAGTCCCAAACCTGGGTGAAACCTTGGTTGGGTGCCAAGGAAAGCTTGGATGGACCAGCCTAACAAGACAGCCACCTCTGTTCTGTTGGAGTTCACATCAGCTCTCCTGTGTTGGAAAATTCCAGTTGTTAGACAATGAGGGGCCCATAGCCTACAAGCCAGCATGGACTACAAACTCAAACCTGAGGATTAGACCACTGAGGGCACCCCTCCTCGCTGAGCTCTGTGGGAAGTCAGAGTGCCAAGACAGCTTAAAAGTGTTACATCCCCAAATTGCTAATGACTTCTGATCTTGGATCTACCTGAGCAATGGAACATGATGGTCCCAGGCAGATCACAAATACTGATGTCAAGGAGATGACTGTCATGAGCAACCCTTGCTTATGTTAAATACACAGAAGGGGCTGGACATGTAGCTCAGTTGGCAGAGTGTTTGCCTGGCATGCAAGAAGCCCAGGGTTTAACTCCTCAGTGTTGCATGGTGGTAATTCCAGTACTTGAGAGATAGAGGCAGAAGGACGAGAATTTCAAATCCATCCTCAGCTATAAGATAATTTCATGGCCAGCCTGTGCAACATAAAGTCCTGTCTCAAAACAAACAAAACAATAACAAAATACCCCTGCACACAAGAATATTAAATAATTTTAGGCTTTTCCTTAGTCTTTTCTACTTAAAATCTCTACTTGTGGCTGCCATGGTGTTTTCTTGACAATTTTATGTTAAAAAGACCATCAGTGTGATGCAGACGAAGACAGAGAAAGTTGGGCTACCCATAGGACTCGATAGCAGCCAAGGAATCTTTCACAAATTATTAACAAATAGACAAGAAAAATATGAGAGTTTAAGCAATCATTAGAGTAACTTTAAAAGGTAACATAGGGAGCTTTGAAATGGCCCAGCATATAAGAGTTCTTGCAACGACCTGAGTTCAATCTCTAGCGCCCATATAGAAACCAAAAAGCTGGGTGTGGCCTTAGCTTGCAGGGCAGAGAGCAGAGAATTGTTGGGGCTTGCTGGTTGGCTTATCTAATCAAAAATGGCAGCTCCAGGTTCAGTGAGAGACACTATCTCTAGGAAACAAAGCAAAAGAGATAGAGGAGGACCTGACCCTCTCCTCTAGTCTCTGCAGGTGTGCGCACAGGCTATATGCATCTGCGCACACCTGCACACGTGTCACAGATACACATACATGCCCAAAAAAGTGGCTTAAGGTAGGCTAATTATCTTGAGAAATGCCACTGGATTCTGGGTAGGTGGTGGTTTGAATGTAAAATGCCCCCCTTAGACTCACATGCTTAAACACTTAATCCTCAGTTGGTGGTGGTGCTCTGGAAGGTTGTAGAATCCTTAGGAGGTGGAGCCTTGCTGGAGGAAGTGTGTTGTTGGGTGTTACAGTCTAGCCGGGCTGCTCTGTAGCTCTTTACTTTCACCCTGCTGATGTGATGATGTGAATCTGGCTTCCTGCTCCTGCCATGCCTTCTTCACCATAATGGATACTTCCCCTCATAATTGCAAGTCAAAAATAAACTCCTTCCTTAAGCTGCTTCTGAACCTGGGATTTTTTTTTTTCAGTAATGGGAATGTACCTGCTATAGCTAATAAGCTTATATTTATGTTTATGATGCTATCTTATAAATTGATAATATATTAAATTCAAATAATAAGGAAGAGCAGGGAAGAGAGCAGGGAAGAGAGTTTTAGTTTTCATTCAGTTGGTAAAAGCCTGTGGTGGACTCGTAGGTCAGGCATGGGTCCCTGATGTGGGGAACAGAGAAGATACAGGATGTAGACTTTGAAGCATATTAACTGGATTTGATCCCTGCCCCCACCCCCACCCCCACCCAGAGGCATTTGTAGGTTTCAGACAAGTTTCTCTAGTTCTCAGTTTACTTATTTATAAAACAAAGATGAGAGATTACTTGGCATACAGGGCTGGTAAAAGAACTTTAATGAGCTATGTCCAGAAGGCTCTATGGTAATAGAGTGAAATAATCATTACCCTATATGAGGTATCCGTGCCCTCAGGAGCTTTCCAGGCAGAGAGGGGTTTGTGTGAACTAGTTCGTGCAACAGGATAAAATGATTGGTGTTATGTACCAAGTGAGGTGTATACAGGGAGAAAAGTGTGCAAAGATGACAGTCCTGGGGAGTCAGCGAGGTTCTAGAAGAGGACTTTGGGGGCTTGAAGGGAGGGGAGGATCTACTAGGAATCCTTCCCTCCTCTAGATTCTGCCTCTTCTCCCCCTCCCTCCCATCCACCTGTATGCTTTAACGGCTGGTGTTATGGGACACCAGGTGACATTCTTCAACAGCTGACAGACATAAAATGCAGGTATACAAACATAAGCCTTTTAGATACTGGGGGAAAGGTTCTAGGAAGAAAATGAACAAGGCCAAAGAACAGAAGATGATCTGGGGGTTGGGCAGGTGGAAGCACCTTCTCGCTCGCTCGCTTGTCCCCAGGGAGACCTCTGGGGCTCACAGGCAGATGAAGAGCAAATGGGATGGACTGTTTCACACGGAGGGGACAGAGAGTGCAGAGACCGAGATGGAAAGAGCATGGGCCTGGGGGACAGAGAGAAGGCAATCAGGGCAGGGATGACTTTGGGGGGGTTTGATTCAAGAGCATTGTCATGGGGTTTGGGTAAGGTCTTGTAATTCTAAGGGTTAAAGACAAAACCTGCTCAAACACACTTTCCCCCTTAGACTTGAAATTCTTTGCAAAATGCAAAGGAAACCTGGATATCTACACCCCCTGTCACCCCTGCCCCCTTGTGCCTTAAACTTCGCCATGTAAGATCCCACATCTTTAATCCATTGCCAGAGCAGATACATGTGGTATCCTCCACAAGCTGCCAAAACAAAGCCCAAAGCTAGCTTAATCGCGGGTAGAGGATGTTCTGAGCTTTGCAAAACACACTTCTCTATCTTTTCAAGTGTGTTTATTTGGACAAGGTATACGGATATAAGCACGGATGCAAGAGGCCAGCTGCACACAACCAAAACAATTGAAGAAAATTCTTTACTGAGCAGTAAGGGAACATAAAAGCCGTCTTAAGCCTGAGCAAGTATTTCAGCTTTCTCTAATGTTTATGAGCAAAAAGTGGCCCCAATGTGAACCAGTGATGCTGAGGAGGTCACAAACATGGAATGTCAGAAAACAATGCAGGCCTGGCGAACAATACATACTAACAGGAGAGGCTGCATCTTTTTGCACTGCCTGCCCCTCTCCAGGGACCGCACCAGAAGTCTCTGTGGCTTCAGGCGCAGGCCAACTTGAGCCACTGGAAAACGTGAATGAACCTTCCAGCTTCATTTCTGTTCAGTTACTTGATGTGGTTGACTTGAAAACCATGGGTCCTGGAGGTCACTCGGGTGATTTCTCATTGGTTTCTTGCCAGCTTTGCTGAACACACTTGGATCTTGTGGGTGATGATGATTATGTTTACTTTTTAGGGACCCACAAAGCACTTTTGTCAAAACGACCA
Source organism: Zapus hudsonius (assembly GCA_004024765.1). Lineage (NCBI taxonomy): Eukaryota > Metazoa > Chordata > Mammalia > Rodentia > Dipodidae > Zapus > Zapus hudsonius. The sequence continues at coordinate 21,771 of PVHP010010576.1, read as the reverse complement.
ACTCTTCATTTTGGCCTGCCCAGGTTTCTGACCTTTTGAGGTCAAGAGGAAAATTCTCTACCCTCAGCTCATGGTCACCTCTGCTATTTTCTTAACCTGCCTCCCGTGAAGCCATATGGACTGATTATGCAAATACACCATGAATGCCTTTACTTCCAAATGCCTCTTCCAAGTTATAAATCCCCCTGTTTGTTTATTCCATTGATATCCCCAAACCCTACCCTGGGGGAGACGGACTAAGACTTGGGTCTCCCCATCAGACTAGACTGCTTTGGGAATAAGCTCTTTCCTCTCGGGCAGAACTCCCTCAGTGACTGGCACACTGTCCAGCAGGTGGCCCAGGCCTGGATCAGTGACACATATGTATTCATGGCCTGGGCTCTGTGTGAGCCAAGGCAGAGACTGATGCTATATCTTTACAGGCTCCATATTCCAAGGAAATTCTGAACTCAGCTCATCAGCATGATGAAACCTGACTCAGAAAACATAAAACATCTGGATAAATGCCATCATTACCCTCTGGCACTCCTCACACCAGGACACAACAAGATGAAGCAAGGAGTGTGTTCACTTCTCTTGGCTGTATGATGTCCTAAAGTCCACAGGCCTTGAGGATCTACCTTTGTGTAAAGTGCTTCACCTCACAGAGGCAGTGTTAGACTGTGGGGCTCTAACTGCTAGAAGATGGTTACTTTCTGGACTTCTTTCCTAAATCCTATAGTCAAAGATCCACTTTTCTGCATTCTTAAAAAAGCCCACTGGTGGGCCTGCAAACACAAACAACTACCTGCCCTGGGGACAGGATATGTCCTTTTGAAAAAGCACATGGAGTCAAACTACCTGGATGAGACTTGGATGCAGGAAACAGTGCCACAAAGTATGGTGCTGTTAGCATGAAGAGCGCTCTACTGTGAAAGAGACCAAAGGCCTCAGAAGCACATCTCTCTCATCTTCTGCACTCCTGTCTGCAGCCCCTTCTCCTCCCCGGAAGTGAGACAGAGAAACTAGTTCTTCTCTTGCCCTAAGCCAACCATAAAACCCTGAAATACCACTCTACCCTCCCCCACCTTTCTGTATAGGTGTCAACCATAAGGAGATTCTAGGAGGCGGTATCACCCTTATCTAGAAAGATCTTGCCCTATACTCAGGAAGAAAGAATGCTACAAAGACCACAACCACAACCATCTGCAACAGCTCAGCTTTAATGGGTCCCCTGGAAAGTCCACTATCATTATATCAGATGCCCCATCACACTTGGACACATTGTCCGTTCTTTGTCAACTGAAGCATAAAAATAGTTTTCCCTGAGTCTCTGAAGCTTCAGGTTAACATCTTCTGTGTCACATAAAACTTTAAATCTCTTGACAATGTGTCTACTATTACATAAGTGTTACTTGGGACCTTTACGGTGGGTGAGGCAAAGATCACCACATCTTCTGCCCCCACACAGACATGTGAGCATCTTGCTGTGTGTATAGGCTAGACTACATCCAGGCGACAAATGAACCTCAAATATTAATCCTCTGCACTGTGGACCATGGGCCTAGTGAATGAGGGGTTGAGTCTTAATCATGAGGAAATGTATTTAAGAGAACACACGGTGTATGACGCATGCATTGGTACCTCCAGGTAGAGGTAAACAGAAGATTTGCTTTGCAGAAACCACAAACTCTGATAAACACCTTGGACCAGTTCAACTCTCTCACTAAACATAGACTCCAACAGGCCAAGGTCTTTCCTGATCTGCTCGGCCAATGCCAAGCCCAGCTTCTGGCCCCTAACTGGGCTCAGGGAGGTCTTTTCTCTACAGTGGAGTGTCATCCTGATTGGCTCAGCACAATGTACCATGTCTTTAGAGAAAAAAAACACAAAACGTGATGTGCACTTCCTCCTACAAGGTCGGTGTCAAGAGATTATGAATGTATATTTAGAAAATTGATAGCTACTCCTGGAACACAGGCCATCCAAAGCAAATGGAATTAGGTGAGCTAGACTCAGATGTTTTGGGTCAGTATTTGTTTGCTTGAATTTCCTTCATTTTGTAAACTGTGAACCTTGGAGAGCAAACAAGTAGTAGCATTGCTAAAGGTGAAAGAAAAATTTTAAGTGGAAAATAAAGATTTGCCATTGATTGATTGCATTGTTACCTATGAATTGGAAAAAAGGCTATGAAAGTCTGTTTCCTCACAAAACAAGGGCAAAGTGTCCTCCCCCCAAAAAAACTGGAGTTTGAGACCCACAGGAACACGAGTGGGAGTGATGGGGAGAAAGTTAAACTTTGATATGCAAATTCCAGATGAAAAAAATAGCCAAAGGAACATAAAACCCTAGGCATGCCTAGATTCAGTCCACAATCACATACCAAAACAAACAAAAACCTTCCTTTATTTACAAAACGAACAAGTTGTGAGCATTCCTTTGCTTTAGGAAACAGAAGACTATGGGACTGGTCCGTCCACTCCCAGTACGCACTTAGGATAGCTATGCCTGACTTCTATATGAACCCGGCACCTATAAAATAAGGCCCATGGGAGAAGAAGATATATTCAGAACAGTCCTTGGACCTTGCCTCTGACGTACAGATAAAAGCAAACAAAACCCAAACTAAAATGTGTGCTGTTCCTCTCCTCTGAATTGTTTCAGGTTCTGGCCACCTCTCACACCCCTCCCTCCTCACCTGCAGCAGCACCCCTAAAAGTGGCCACACTAAAGCAAGGATTCTCCCCTGGGAATATCTGGCCATTAAAGGAAGGCACTTGGGATCCCTACAGCTGGGGAGGGAGGCATTCCTGTTGCCAGAGGAGATCAAGAATTCTACTGAACACCCTTCAGGCAGGTGAAGTCCCCTACCATAAAAAACAATTAACCCCCAAAACTGCTAAATCTGAGACACCCTCATCTACAGGGGTAAAAACTGGAGAGTGGTAGCAAATCCGAGTTGTTCTCACCCCTCTGTCCTTTCAGATGAGTTAGTTTGGCTGGAGGAAACGCCTGGGATATTTATTCCCTGTGCCTGTTAGCTAAGTCACTGATTCCAGGGTTAAACCACTGACCCCTGAAAATGCTTCAGCCCCTTGAAAACACGTGGCCATCACGTTCATTCACAGCGCTGCAAGAGGCTTGGCCAGGGCTCACACTTGTCTTAAGAAACCTCCTCAAGAGTAATTCATACCAGTGAGCCCTGGCAAGATCCACTACTCCAGAACTCATGACCCAACAAGCCTTTGGATCCATCACAGAATGGCAACAATTATACTTTAATTAGTTCGTTTTCACTTACTTGTCAGAACCTATCTGGATAATCTAAATAACTTCACATACTCCTCACATTCCTCCCGTGACCTCAGAGAAAACTCTTCACCCTGAGCACAAAATCGATTTCTCTCACAGTTGGGATCATTTTTTCCTGCTTTATTTCGTCTTTGGTGCCAGCACGGAGAATTTGAAAACTTCCTTTCCTCCCAACAAAATAAACTCTAGAATATAGTTGGGTGACTAGCTAGATTTTTAGGAAAACCATTCTCTTTAGAAAGGCCACAATGAAGACCTGATTTCTCTCAATCCAAAGATTGTGAGAGAGGCCAGGGCTGCCCTGTCAAACTGTAAATTACACTCCAACATTTAGTTTCTACGTTTTCATTCACAGGAAACATTAAAGGAAAACGAGACTTGTACAGTCAGAGTAGCAGATCAATCTATTTTGGGCACTGGACAACTTTTACTAATCCCCCAACCACGACTCTAAAGTCCTTCCTTTCTGAAGCAAATTCCGCAGAGCTCTCTAAACCATCTGCAAAACAAAACAAATCAGTCTTGAGAGTTAATGGCCCGCAAACACTGATGGGGTTTAAAAGTCAGGACTGCTCACACCGTATCAATGAAAAGTGCCTTCATTCAGCTATGTGCCACCAGGAAAACAGGAGTTTCAGTAGAAGGCATCCCAGGGCGACATAGGCAGTCTTTGAGAGCAAATCTCTCTATGGAGGCAAGGAGGAATCCCATCCAGCGGACCACATCTGGAGGACTCCAGTGGTCCCCCACATCTGCCTCCCAAAGCAAAAAATACCTTTGCGATGCCCGCTTTACCTGGTGCCAGGGCTTCCTTGGTTCTTAAGGCTACAGAGAGCTCCTGGGTCTGGAAACGCCAGACCTCAGCCAGGTAGACTGAGGCTCCTGCCTGCCTGGCTGACCCACCAGGCTTCTGGGGGAGGCTAGGCTAGGGCAGCTGGCATCTCTCCTCCGGAGATGAAGCGAGACCAGTGGTGACAGGCTCAGTGTCTCATCGCCTGGCTCCTTGCTTCACTTACTAAACAGCCTCAGCCACCACGGGCCAGACCATGTTCCAGAGAAGGAGGGGGGTAGACATTCTTTCTTTTGTTAAATGCAGGTGGGGAAAGTACCATTTCTTCACATGGGCTCCCAATGATCTGCATCGTAAATCTGACAGCAATTGTCCCCCAGGCAGCGGCTTGCTTTGAAACCAGATTCCTCTGCTTTGCAAGTTTCCTTTCTGGATTTGAGCTGAAGGAACGGTGTGCAGCTAACAGCTTGCAGAACGACAGCCCTCCCTTCCCCTTCAGAGTCACGCTGCTGAACCCTTCACGCAAAAGTGGAATAAAACTCTGTTCAACTTCTGATCTGTAAGCGCAACTTCAGAATTTTCTATTTATTTCTGCAGTGATGTTTGCGGGCCATGAGGCTTTTATTTTTTTTTTTAATAATTTCCTTATCAAGCTTGCTTGAATCATCTGTTCATACATTTTATGCTGTGCTTTTATGGCAGAAAAGTGTTGGCTGGCTACCATGTTCTAGGCATTTTACACACACTACCTCATTTTCAACTGAAGCCTCCTGCAGAAATTTCAGATGGACCTGTGACAGAAGGAGAAGCCACAGACGCTATGTGTAAACAGAGATGGACACAGATGTGTGGACTCTGAGGACATAGCTCCCCTTTGGTCCCCTTCTTAGAATTAGGGCAGGTAGACTCATTGTCAACAGACCGAGACGATTTGGGGAAATCTTCATGGCTCTTAAAGACCAACTCCTCAAGAGAGCCTTTCGTGTATATGTGGACTCTCTCTAAGCTGGTTTGGAAGGAGTCCCAAACATTGCTGAAGAAAGGTTTTAGCAACAAAGATGAGCTTGTTGGATGAAGAAGCTATGGACGGTATATTATAATACACCGTGGTGTCAACTAAAGCACTAGTCACTTATTTTTTCCCCAAGGAGATAAATTTTTCCAATGATCCTCTTATAGGACCAGATTCTCACAGTGGTATCCTGGGCCTCTCTACCTCAGGATCACTCCCAGTAGGGTTTCATATTAGCATGCAGATTCCCAGGCCCTCCCCTGGATCCTCCTGGACCAGAATCTCTGGGGGTTGAGTCTGGGAATCCATACTTTGTTTTTAAAATACAAAAAGGGGCTGCGGAGAAAGCTCAGTGGGTAGAGCTTACAGTGCAAAGGTGCTATTGTAGTCAACTTACTCTGTTGCTGTGCAGAAAGAACCCAAACAAAAGTGACTTGTGGAGGAATGGGTTTATTTGGCTTATGGACTCAAGGGGAAACTCCATCCTGGCAGGGAAAACGATGGCATGAGCAGAGGGCTGGACATCACCTCCGCCACAGCACTGGAAACAGCAGCAGGAAGGTGTGCCAAGTACTGGCAAGGGGAAGCTGGCTTATAACCCCATAAGCCCGCCCCTACAACACAGCTCTAGCAAGGTTGTAATTCCTGAACTACCATCAGCTGAGGATCAATCATTGAGAACACATTCATTTGTTTGTGGAGACACCTGGATCAAACCATGACAGGTGCTGACCTGAGTTCACAGTCTCCCAAATGAACCATGTGGAAGTCTATCATCCCAGTGCACAAACAGAGAAGGGAGGCAGAGATAGAATTCTCTAGTGAGTTGAGCGGTGGAGACAGGACAGATCCCCAGCAGCTCACAGGCCAGTGAGCCTGGCATCCATGACAGGGACAAACAAGGTGGAGGAGAGGAATGACACCTCACACGTGCACCGTGGCACATATATGCCTGCACTCATACACACATTTACACATCTCTCTCTCTCATACATACACACACACACACACACACACACACACAATTTTTTGTTATAAAAAATGTGGGCTGGAGAGATGGCTAATGGTTAGGGTGCTTACATGCAAATCAGAAGGACCAGAGTTCAATTCCTCAGTACCTACATAAAGCCAAATGCACAAGGTGGCACATGCATATGGAGTTTGCTTGCAGTAGCTGGAGGCCCTGGCATGACCAGTCTCTCTGTTAGCTTCTTTCTATTTTCCTCACTCTCTCTGAAATGAAATATTTTTTAAATGTACTGTTTTCATCATAGTGACACTTAACATTGCAAATGTGCAACCTGTTATTATTAACAAATGTATATGTTCTGAATGCTGGATCCCCAGTTGATGGCAGCTTTGGAATTGGAGCCTTGCTGCAGGTGTGTTGTTGGGAGTGGGCTTATGGGGGATATAGCCAGCTTCCCCTTGCCAGTGTTTGGCACACCTTCCTGCCGCTGTGTACAGTGCTGTGGCAGAGGTAATGTCCCCTTCTGTCCATGCCATCATGGAGCTTGTCCTTGAGTCTATAAACCAAAATAATCCATTCCTTCCAACAATTGCTTTTTGTCTGGTTCTTTATGCAGCAATGAGAAAAGCTGACTACAATAGCTCCATGCTGAACTTGAAATCCATCCTTTAAGATATGTAGATAGATAGTCCTTCTCCACAGTGGTTTTAGAGCCCTGTTCTTAGACCTGAAGAGATTGGGGGTCAGGGATGGTGTGCCTTAGGCTTCTGTAATCCCATCACCGCCAGTCTATGGCATGGACAGGAAGTCTCATGTATATTGGAGGACTGAAGGAATCCCTCTTGAAGGAAGCCACAGGAACTTAACTGGGCTCCAGGTCTCATGACTAGAAATAACCCTGACATTAGAACTAAATCTACCAATCATCCTCCTTTTCCACCTCGCCTAAATTTGAATGAGCGGTTTTATTTTTATCCAGAAGTTATTTATCTAACTACCTCTATGGATTCTGGGTTGAGAGAAAGTGGATGGTCACCTTCAAGTGCACAAGCAAGTCTACAAATTTGTGACTCTCCTGGTGAAAAGGGTTGAAAATCACTGCCATGTGAAATAGCCTGTAGGCAGGGCAGCCTTTCCAAGGGGCCTCTGTGAGCACGTGTGGATATGATATGGGCCAAGCAGAGAGAATCTAAGCTAAGGATGGGCCTGGGAACCTGTTGGAGGCAGAATTAGACTGTGATGATGGTTGCATAGTTCCATAAGTTTACCAAAGATCATTGCATCATACACTTAACGTGAGTGAATCCTGTAGCATGCAAATAAAGCTGTTATTAGTCACACAGTCACACAGGTAGATGGCTAAAATCTGTTCTAAAGGGACTTAGTGATTAAGGCCAAGTTTAAAGGAACTAGAAGAGAAGGAGCCAAGAGACCTCCTCATGGCCACCCTGAATACTGGTGAAGACTTGTCAGGGCAAACGTGCCTACTGTTATGAGTAGCAGGAAGCCTGCAGGAGTTGATGCTTAGACAGATTGTACTGAGTTGGATGGAGAGAGAGGGGGGGGGGGACAAGTACATCTATTTTGCATGCCAATAGAAAAAGTATATAGTTGGATGCAGAGTAATTTGGGGGCATGTGAATCTTCAATGTTTTCAGTTCTGCCATGGCAGAAATTCATGATGGGAAATGGATCATTTATCAACACGTCTTTATTTGGCAGCGGCTGGATGACTCGTGAAAACTGACAGAGTGCCCTGAGACAATGACAGACAGATGGAGTTCACGGGCAAAACCACACGTAGATGTCTGAAGTTAAATGGTTTAAGGAATTTGAATACCAACGAATCACCACGAATGTTAACCTGTACATTCAACATCTTTACATATGGGGCTGAGGAACACTTGCTGTGCACTTGAGGACCTGACTTTAATCCCCAGCACCCATGTCAAAAGCCAGGCACCTCAGTGCTGGGGGAGGGGGAGAGGGAGCAGAGATAAGAGGAGATAAGAGGATTGCTGGGGCTCCCTGCTCAGCCATCAGCCAGTATAACTGAAAAATGGGGGGCTCCAGGTTCAGTGAGAGACTTTGCCTCAGGAACATGAGCAGAAGAGTGATGGAGGACACAGCATGTATATAGGGCATGCACAGCTGTACACTCACATGCATATATATATGTATATATATGGTGTGCACATCTGCATACTCACATGTATATATATATGGCATGCACATCTGCACACTCACATTCATATATATATATATATATATATATATATAGGGCATGCACATCTGCACACTCACATTCATATATATATATATATATATGGCATGCACATCTGCACACTCACATTCATATATATATATATATAGGGCATGCACATCTACACGCTCACATGCATATATATATATAGGGCATGCACATCTGTACACTCACATGCATATATATATATACATATATATATATATATATATATAGGGTGTGCACATCTGCACACTCACATGCATACAGTCACACTCTCTCCCCACAAATAAATAAACAAATAAATAAACTCTCAAAATATACCATTACATATAACTCGAACACAGCCTGCCTCCTTCCTTCCCAAAGTTGTAACTTTCGATTCAAACTAATGGATCTTTACAGAATTCATTTCTTAGTTTATAAGTGAAAGAAATGGAAAAACAAATTCTTTGTGTCCAGCATGCTAGACCCTGTCTCAGATGACCATTTCTGGTCCGAGTTAAGCCTGTGAGAGGTAAGTCTTCATCTTTCCATTTTGCAGCCCAGGCTGAGCACCTTGCAGAGGGTGGCTCAGCAAAAATTCTTCTCTGACTCCACTGCCTTCCTTTCACCACCATCCTCTTCCTCCTACCTTACCATTAAGGTGCATCAAGCCCCAAATCCAGATTTCACTTCTGTTTCCAAGGCACCTATATATAGCTTTGCATCCTGTTACAGACTCATTAAGCAGTTCGCTTAGAGGAGGAAGAATTACCCTACCGCTCATTTCTGCCAGGCTGGATGGTCCATGACCCTAACTCCACTCCTCCGGACTAGCTGGCAACCAATAATGGTCCATCTGCTGGCATTGGCACAGCACCCTCCACAAGGTGGGGGGCCAGGAGGTCCAGAAAGCCAGCACATTCAGGTGTAAAACAAAAGCGAAGGGTGGGGGACCTGGTGCCTGCGTCATTGCCCAGGCCCAAGGGAACCAAGTGCTCCCATGTCTCCTGGACCTCTTGTCATCACACCTGGCTGAGGGAAAAGTGTGCCCAGAATGGAAACATTCCTGGTGAGCTTTGAATGGTGCCATTTTCCAATCTATATCCCCAAATTTAATGCTGATGCCAAGAGGTGAAGGGGACTAAAGAACAAGACCAAGATGGGACCGAGGTCACCTGAGAAGCCACCTTCTGTGTGTATGATGACAAGTCCTCAGAAACGACAGGCTCACCCCAGATTCCAGGAGGAGGCAGGCAATGGCAGGGTGACAATCACCCTTTGTGTTTCTATCTGCCTTTCACCAGGGGTACTCATGGGCTGCTCTTTCAAGCAGAGAATGGGTCCTGCTAGACCCACAAAATTCACTTTACCTCATAATTAAACTCAAACAACGTTAGTCTCAAACGGAAAGAAAATCACAACAATTTTTAAGCTTCAAATCTGACTATTGATTTGGAGCAGAAAATAACACATTATTTTATAATAACATGCCTTAAGCCAAACAGTGAATTCACATCATGTTTAAAATCAGAGAAACAAAGAACATAGGGGAGAAAAATCCAATTGATCCAACTCTCTGAAGTTAAACCACAGTGAAAAACAAAATATCGTTTAAACTCAAGATAAATAGGAATTCTTTTTAAACTGTCATTTCCGGGTCAGGAATCCCTTCCATTTGTGTTGACAGGAAATGGGGTGATTTTTCCATAAATATCAGATCTTTACTGCTGTTACCCTGGCAACACATTTCCTCTGTTAATGTAAGAGAAAGTGGGTAGCTTTGGGGAATCCGAGAGATTTATACTCAACACATTCATCATGTCAGTGCGACTCACCCAACTGGGGCCAATCCTCACTCTGTTAAAGATGAAGGGACAGAATGGGAGCCTGAAGTTGTCCCTTGCAAATAAGGTGTCACCGCTAACACATCACAAAGCATATGCTGACTTTCAACTTGAGGTCACTTTCCAGCCAAGATTTCACATCAATCAAGTCACACTCTGATGAAGAGCAGTTTCATGTGGTGGCAACCAGTGGCCCCTTGGGAGAACAAGAGTTTAACCTCCCACAAAGGGAAAGGACCCAGAACAGAATCAGGTAGGAGACACAACACACAAGTTCGAGGCCAGTCTGGGCTACAAAGTGAGACTCTGTCTCAAAAATCAACCAAACAAGGGGCTGGAAAGAGGGCTCAATGGTTAAGGCACTTGCCTGCAAAGTCTAACCACCCGAGTGTGATTCCCCAGTATCCACATAAAGCCGGATGCACAGAGTAGTGCATGTGCCTGAAGTTGGTTTGCAGAGGTCAGAGGTCTCAGCATACCCATTCTTCTCTCTCTCTCTCTCTCTCTCTCTCTCCATCTCTTTTTACTTATAAATAAATTATTAATAAAAGCCAACCAAACAAAAGGAAAGGAAGGAAGGATGAAAGGAAGGGAGGGAGGGAAACTTATTGAACCTGATGGCTCATTTTTGTGCTACTATTCTTTAAGCTTTCAGAGAATGGAAGAAGGGAGAGCAGAGGGACCTAGGTGCTACTAATTATGGCAGGGCATTGACATGCATTTCTTCTTTCTTTTTTAAATCCCATCATGTGATGAGGCACTGAACAGTATATTATGTTACAGAATAACACGTTATAATACATGTTATATATTATGTTATATATAATGTATAATAACACACATTACATAATAACATGTTATAATATACTAGCATGTTACAGGACACAGAATAACAGGATCCCAACTCCCTGTCACCTTGTGTGTCTTTGCATAGGTAGCTAGGGAGTTGAGTGTTTATATACATGCACATGTAGATATTCAAATTGAGATGCAACATAGCAAAGTTTACATGTTAATTTCTTTGTCAACATGATCAGATGGGGATCTTGGGCAGTCATGTCTACAAGGGGGGAGAAACTTCCTCCAGTGTGGACAGTCCTTCTAGTACAATCTATATGTAAAGAGGTTCCAGGAAGAAGTGGCCCTTTTTCCTGCTAGCTTTCACCCCTCACGGATGAGTACATATACACAGTTGTTCCATCCTTTGTTGACACTGGAACCTGGCTTCTTTGGCCTTTCAGTGTGGACTAAAGAAGACCAGTGGCCATCCAGGAGTCCCTTGGGCCTTCAGTGACAGATGGGGACTGCTGAAGAATCCAGCCTCATGAACTGAACAATTAGCCTGTTCTCAGACTCTCCAGTCTTCAGAGAGTCATTGTTGAACTGTCCAGCCTGCATTGTGTAAGCCAGTCTAAGAAATCGCCTTTATAATACACATTCATTCTACTGGACCTCTAGAACAGCCTAACCCCATAGAGCTGTGCAAACAGTACCATCATGTCAGCTCTAGGACATTCTCATCACTCCCTTGCAAAGCACAAGCTCATAGTCATTACCAGTCACTTCCCATTTCCTTCTCCTCCCAGGCCTTGGCAAACCTGAATCTACTTTCTGCCTCTATGCGTTTACCTGGTGTTGCAGTCAGCTTTCTAGCTGCTGCGCAGAAAGAACCCAAACAAAAGTGGCTTGTGGAGGAAAGGGTTGATTTGGCTTATGGACTTGAGGGGAGACTCCATCCTGGCAGGGAAAACAATGGCATGAGCAGAAGGGTGGACATCACCTCTGCCATAGATCTGCCGTAGCGTCAGGAAGGTGTGCCAAACACTGCCAAGAGGAAGCTGGCTTATAACCCCATAATCCCGCCCCCAACAACACAGCTCCAGCGAGGTTGTAAAACCCAAACTGCCATCAGCTGAGGATCGATTACCCAGAACACATTCATTTGTTTGCGGGGGTCACCTGGATCAAACCGTGACACCTGGTGTGTACGTTTCACACAAACAGAATCATTTAACACATGATCTTTTGTGACTTCAAGATTCACCCACAATGTAGCATGAATCAGTATTTCATTCCTTTACAACGCCATTTCAAGCCAGGGTGCTTGAAGGCTCCTATAATCTCAGCTACTCTAGAAGCTGAGGTGGACGGATTTCTTGAGCCCAAGGACGAAGCAAATGTTTACTGTCCTGACACAGGTGTAACAGTACCACTAATGAGGTGGGTTTCTGCATTTCACAGGAATGGTAAATTCCAGCCCTTTAGCAAGGTATAGAGACTGCGAGGCAAGGTATATAGACTCTGAGGCAAATTATGTGACATGTGTGTGGCCATGGACACATGCCAACACTCACAGGCTCCCATGTGTCTATATCTTCTGAGGATCGAGAGACCTGCTTTCTAATTTCAGTCTGTTACTAATTAGTTCCAGAATTCCCAGCACTGAGTAGCTTTATCTATAAATGGAGGTCAGTAGTAATGGTTCTGACCACTTTCCAGGCCGGCTGTGAGAATTCAATATTTATGAGATCACTCACAAATGCTTTTTTAAAAATCCTATACAAAATCAGGATACTGTGCTGATTTCACTGTTTCCCGGGCCACCCAACACCACTAAAGAGCTCGACTCTTTTTCCCTTCTGATCCTCAAAAATTTTCAGGTCCATAATTAACTGGGGGAAAAAACCTCCCAATGTGTCTGAGCACAGTGAGAATGGGGACAGAATTGGCTTTCAGCATGAGCGTGGGTTCTTAGCCTGGCTGAGTCTGTGTAAGACAAAACAAGACCTCTCAGACCATCTTCTGGAAGTTACCTTGGATGGAGATAAGAAATGCCATGGGCTAACCTATTTCTCTCCTTAGGTGACTGGTTAGTCCGGAAGACCATCTCACTGTGGTGGCTCTTGGAGCACTGAAAATGTCTATCCCACAAGGAGGGGAGAGAGCCTCCAGCTTCAAATGTGAGTGAGTCTGACAGGAACATAGTAAACATTTATGTCTGGGCTTTGTGGAGAGATAAAAGCAGTTTTTTTAATCAGTTAAAAAGCCAAACAAAATGAAGCCATCGGGTTTTAATCCCTCTGAGAATCCAGGGCAAGGATTTGGCTGAAACCTGTGGTGATTCCATTTCCTACACTTCAGGACTTGAGCCGGAGGGGCTCAAAGCCAGTGGAAAGCCTGTTCAAGTCAACAGAGTGTGACCAGAGGGAAGAGGCCTGTAGGTGGGACTGGAAAGGTAGGAAGGCCTTCAGGGAGCCAGACTGGCTAGGGCTTCCTGAGGGCCACCTCCTTCCATGACATTCAGGTGACAGCATGCGCAACTCCACAAGAGAGCACAGACACCCAGTAAGCATTATGAAAATAGGCCCCACCACACCTTCTGGAAAGATCTGATTCACCTAGAATCTCTCTTCTGTGTGAGAAGGGGAGGTTACTTTCCCACACTCCTTCCAGACTTATGGAAGAATGCTCCAGAGAGCAGACTGGCAGGGGGGCGGGGAAGGTCCCCTGCCAGGGGGCAACAGTTGGGAACCAGGGGAGTGAGTGGTGACACAGTGTTCCTGGAGAGGAGAGGACTGTGCAAGGGAGCAGGAGAGATGAGTCATGGGAACCACCCTCAGTGTCCTGGTAAACAGCCCACCATCAGGGGGGGTCATGGGATAAACCTTCATGGTTTTGCTCTTAACACTTCTGTTTTCAGCTTGATACGTAAGGGTTTTATTTTCCTGTGCTATTCTTTGTTTGTTTGTTTGTTTTGGCTTTTCAACCTAGGGTCTCACTCAAGCCCAGCTGACCTGGAATTCACTAGGAAGTCTCAGGTGGTCTGGGATGAAAGGCATGTGCCACCTTGTCTGGCCTGTGCTATCTTTCAAAACGATTTTGTGCCTATTCCGTTCTTTATGAAGCTGGAAGGTGGCACTCTGCACCTGGGCAAGGGGTCACCTGGGCCAATCTACCAAAGAATGAAGACATTTGTAACAAAGGGATTTCCCATGTTCCCTGACACCGGAGACTAACCTAAGCTCTCTTAGTGTCCACAGCAGAGGTAGGTGAAGCAACGACAGAAAGAAGGTTGTTTCAAATAAATAAATAAAATTAAAGGGAAGGATGGAGACGGGAGGCCATCAGCAAACGCTAATATCTCATACAAATTTGCTTCTGGACTTCTTAATTAGGAGGCAGGCTGGAAGCATCTTCAAAGTGCCCTTGGATTTATAGGGCAATTAGCAAAAGCTCTTAAAGATGCACCGTTTACAAGATCATCCTAAAAAGATAATCTTGCTGTTGAAAAGGAAAGTTGAAGCAAAGTGATGACAAACAGAGCTGCAATATGCATGTGTGTGACATGTCCGCTTCCAGGAAACATCTCAGGAGGAAGAACCAGGGTTCAAGAAAAGAGAGTTCAAGAATTTACGAACTGAAAGGATTTTAGGAGGGAAATCACCTAGTCTGGTAGTTACATATGTACAAATATAATGTGTATCTAAAATGTACATATATGTAAATAAATATATAATGCAAATCCACACGAGTAGACAAAAGACAGATAGATGATAGGTAGGTAGGTAGGTAGGTAGGTAGATAGATAGACCGTTGGATATAGGTGGGTATGTGTGTGTTTGTGCACATTTGTATGGGTGGGTGTGAAGGCCAGAAGGATACATCAGCTAGCATTTCTTAGGAACTCCATTGACCTTTTATTTGATTATATATTTAGTTTGCTTTTAAGGCATGATTTCATGCAGGCCCAGGCTGACCTGAAACCCCCTCTGTAGCCCAGGCTGGTCTCGAACTCACAGTCACCTTCCTCCATTAGCCTCCCCAGTATTAGGATTAAAGGTGTGAATCTCCGTGCCTTTGTTGAGTTCATCCACCTTTTTGGAGACATGGATATATATATTTTGCCTGAAGCTTGTCAATTAGGCTAGAGTGGCTGGCCAGCAAGCCCCAGGAAGAATCCTGTCTCCAGCTCCCCAGTGCTGGGATCCCAAGGACATACCACTACTCCTGGTTCTATTGTTTGCATCTGTGCATGTGTTCGTGCATGGGGCAGGTGTTACAGATGCAGGTGGTCAGAGGACAACCTTGAGGCATCTGTGTTCCACCTTCTGTGAGACAAGCTCTATTGTCACGGCAAAGGAGTCCTTGGATTTTCCTGGCTCAGCCTCCCATGGTGGAAGGCTCACTGGGATTTTAAACACATTTGCCATTTTATGTTCAGCTTTACATAGATGCTGAGGAATTGAGTTTAGCCCAGCAGGCTTTGCAAGCAAGCACCTATAATGACTGAGCCATCTTCCCAGACTGGATGCCATCAGTTTTACATGGCTACTGGGGATCTAACTCTGGTCCTCATGCTTGTGATACAAACACTGACTGAGCCATCTCCCCAGCCCTACACACATATCTTTTAATATTTGCTGAACCCCAGCTGCACCTGAGCTTCCCTTCTCCGCCATCACCCTGGGCCCTAAATTGTATAGCAGCACCTTAGCCGAAAGAAATCACACACAGAGAGGCCCTAGGGCCCTTCCAATGAACAGCAAATGTTAAATTAAAACGACGCAGGGCCTTCCCAGACTAGTATGTGGGCTTTTCCCAGGTTGCCTCGAGTGGGAGAAACAGTGACACTGCCTTCTCCCCAAAAGATAAGTCCACGCCAAGACTCTGGGACCTGAACATGGCCTTTGCCGACAGGACTAAGGAAGGAATCTTAAGGGGCTCATTGGGGTGATGGGCATGGCCTGATGCCCATTTATACATGTCCTTTTAGAAGACAGAAGGACAGCTGACAGGGAAGAGGGGACAATGTGGAGAAGGCAGCGTGGGTGGGACAAGGCAAGGAATGCCAGAAACCAGAAGTCACGAGGATTAAGGAAGGAGCCTCCTCCATATTGCTGTAGACTATCTAGATTCCAGAACGAAGAGAGGGAGAAAAAATATTGTTTTAAGCCACTACTGCTGTTGCAGCCCATGCAGAAAATTAATCCATTGACACATGGATAAAATGAATGAAAATAAAGGTTATAACAGTACTTCGCAGTATTTATTCATAACAAATCCACCCTGAGACTAGTTCACCAACAAAGGGGTCAGGGAACAAGGTGCCAAGGAGGTGGGGTGTAGCAACCAGTCCTGCTTTCTCTTGGTGACCAAGCCCAGCTGAGTCACCAGCAGACACATGTCAGTGTTCTAACCCTGCAAGACATTTGGATCCCACACCCATCTGGGGAGTGCAGGGCCTGCTGGGCGGACCCTGGATCTAAGCTGAATGTGCAAACTACTTGTTGGCCTGACTCCGAAGGCTGGTGTGGCAAGTCTCCAACTCTAACCCCACCAGCAACTTCCCCTGAAGCCAATTTGGGAAGAGGCCCTTCCTTTCAGAGCAACCTCAGCCTAAGGAGAAACAGTGAGGAACAGATACATCTTCCAATGGCACGTTTCTGGATCCAAATGTCATTTTTATATTCCTTTTCTTACCCGTTGAACCAAACTATCTGAGAAATGGTTTCAGGGTTTTATAACCACTGATTCAAAATGAAATTCCCTAATTGCTCCAAATCCCACAGTCTTCCTCCGTCCTACACAGGAGACCAAGTTCATGACACTATTGAAAAAGAAGAGGGGCCTAACTTGGGAACTTTGTTAGAGGAGCCCTTGGGATTTTGGGGAGAGGTAAGAGACCGATTCAGACAAGCTGAGCCATCTCTCCAGCCTGGGACAGATTCAGAAACAGGACCCCTGAGGCTTCGAACTGTCCTTTGGGACTGACACGTTTTTTCTGTAACAGCTTTCTTGGGAAAGGGCCTCTCTCTGAGCCAGAGCCTCAGTCCTGAAGTGTAGCTGGGCTGACATCTAAGCTTCAGTGGAAAGACAGTGAGAACCTCGCTGTGTGTGAGCTTGGGTGGGGGGGCATTCCAGTAGCATCTAGAATGTTCCAATCGCTCAACCACCTCCTCTATCTTCTCTAGCTCCCAAACCTTTGCAGCAGCCAATGGAGACTGATGTATCCATTAGGCTTTCACCAGCCCTTTCTCCATTGTCCAGCTCCTGACAACCATCAGTCTGCCATTTCTCTGGGTTTCCAATTACACAGTATGGGGCTCAAAAAGTGTGACAGTTGGTGTGCCCCTGCCTGTCACCTGGCTTCTTTCACCTAAGGTGCCTTTAAAGTTCACCCATGGTGTAGGATGGCACATTCCTTCCCTCAAGGCTCAGTAAGTCCGCTCGTTTATCCAGGCATCTCCCAAGGCCTTCCCGAGTTGCTTCCCCCTTCCAACTTCTGTCAACAGTGCTGCTCAGAACCTGGGTGCCTACAACACATCCCGGTACTCCCAGCCATTCTTTCCAGAGGAGCCTGACCCAATCCTGTGACTTCCCAGTTATATCAGTTCTGAGAGAAAAAGGAAGAGAGAGAGAGAATCAGGGCCTCCAGCCACTGCAAATGAACTCCAGATGCATGCACCCCTTTGTACATCTGGTTGACATGAGTACTGGGGAATTGAACTCGGGACATTAGGCTCTGGAGGCATGCACCTTAACAACTGAGTCATCTCTCCAGCCTCCCCTTTTGTTCTGGTGTATTTTGTATTTGTCCCCGTCACTGACCTTCTGCATGGGCTCCTCCTTATTCTAGAACCTTCTTTCTCAGACCACTAGGCAATTGCACTTGACATAGTCACTTCCTTATGTCTCAGTCCAATTACATACTTTCCGTCCAAGCACAGGGCCAGGGCTCCATGGGAAGAGCTTGCCGTGGGGTTTGGGCAGCTACGCATGATATTTTCCGTGAGTTCCACAGGGGAGATGGTGACCCACCAACACCTTGGGAACCCCCTGTCTCTGAAACATACCCTACTGGGAAGTCTGGGCATCAGTACGTGGATTCACCGCTTTTGTGCCCAACAGAGCCATGTGACAAGTTGTCAGTCACCCTCTCAGTCACCCTGGCAGGTGCTGGGCCTCCTGGCTCTGCTTGCTCAGCACACATTCCCCACCCTGGAATGTGGGAGGCATGTGTAGCAATCTTGATTTCTCCTCAGACTGAGTTGATAGCCCACAGACCTTTGAGAGACAGAGCAGTGACTCCCATGAACTCTGACCCCAGAATTCTGCATGGCCTCTCACCCAAGAGGAGTTAGCCAGACCCAGAAGCAGGCCCTCCTCTGGGAAAGCAGAAGCCAGGTTCTGACTGGAGGCAGGCCTACCTGAACTTGACAGGCTTTGTTCAGCCCAGCTCAGACAGGGTGCTGCTCTGAGTCACACAGGATGTGGCTTTCAAAGGGTGGCAGAGTCAACCCCTCACCTTTCACCCTCCCTCCCTTCCTCAGCTCTGGCTCTGAGCCTCTGCTTCCTGGGTCTGTCCACACAGTAAATACGTAGTACACAAGTATACACGCTGCTCTAACACCCTCTTCTAACTGAAATTAACATTAAAGGTCAATTCCCACCCAACAGAGACTTTCTTCCCACCCCTTCAATTTCTCTATTGGGCCAAGTTCCACACAGCATTTGGCCTGCTCTGAGACCTGCCTTGGGTCACAGGTGAAGACAAGATGTCTCTGAGGATCTCGGAGGAGAATGGAAGTGGTGTCAAGGGAGTTCACTTACCTCCAGGACTTTTCCCGTGATAAACTGGTAACATGCTTCACATTTCACCCCAAAGAGCCCCTGGTAGTCCTTCTCACAGTATGGGACGCCATCCCTGCAAGACAAGAGGTCATTCAGCTCCAGAGAAGAGGCTGAGAGGGAAGGACACCAAAACCACGTCTCTTAGTTATTTATTTTCCCCCCACAGAACAAAAGTAGAACTCATCTCTCCCGCGCCTGGCATCACACAGGCCTGGTGATCAGGCCAGACAAGGCCAAAGCCACAGATCAGAGAACACAGGGAAAAAACCCTACAAATGGCCACATGGTTACCATGGCTACATTGGTGTCCTCTTGGAACTAGGGAGCAGAATCTCCAGCACCTTTTCCTCTTGTGGGAGGCCCGGATGAGCTTCTAATGTGGGCTCAGGTTCCTCAGGCCCACACTTCCCTCACCATCTCAGGACCAGTGACCCGGCAGGGCCTCCCAACAGCCTCCAACCATCTCTCAGCTCAGTTTGGAAACTGCCATTTATCTCAGAGCACAATAAAGGCGCCATTTTGCAAGTGTTGTCACGCAGGATGGTTAACAAGTCACTCTAGAGGGCCACGATGCCCACAACTGCACAGCCTGTAATATTATTGAAAAGCTGGGCATAACTCTCCTCTTTTGGGTCAGAACTACCTTCTTTAGTCTCTCACATATGCATTTCAACTGGACTCCAAACATACTCTGAAGCTGCATTTCTGGGCAGAGAGACTCAAGCTATTTATTTTATTTTATTTTATTATCCATAATTAGATACGCTTAATAAGGGAATAATGTGTTGATGTCTCCACTTCCCCTATTTCCCTCTTCCCTGTCCCTGGTCAGTTGGATATCCTCCGTGGGCAGTCTGGATCCGTCCATGGGGTCGGGGGTTGTGAACAGCCTAGGAGTTAACCCGATTCTGCCCCCCTTTGCATGTTGTTACTGAGGTGGGCAATGTCTCTGGCTATTCCCCCTCAAGCTATTTTTTGAATTGCTTCATACTTTTAAAAATTAAATTCATAAACTATATTTGAATAGATGATTTCATAGCGATGATATTTATTATCAAGAAATATAAATAATATGTAATATAATACATATAATAAGTATTATTATTATTATTGTGGCAGTTCTGGAGATCTAGGCCAGGGTATACCTGAGACAAATGAGTTCCATTCTTAGCTTTTGGTTGGGGAAGTTTGAAAAAAAGCATCAAATGGTATAAAATGGTATCTTCTCCCTCATTTCCCAGGGTATATGAAAAACAAAAATCCCCAAGCTCCACAGATTAGCTTAACTCTACTACTAGCAACTCTGACATGAACCTGCTCCCTGGCAGGCTGCTCTGTGCCCTAGGCTTTGTGCGTTTGAGGGAGAACTGAAGAGCCAGAGAAGAAAGGTATATGAGCTCTACATAGAAAACAAGACCAAAAGGAAAATTATTAGACAAGGTGGAGTCTCCATTATGTCAGCTCTGTTCATTATTAAATTGGTCAACGATTAACAGGTAATTAAGTTTACAGCAGCCACAAGGCAAAGGCTGAATAACAGCATTATTCAAGGAATTTTGATAGCAAAGTGCTCATAATGAGCGCAGGATGGGAACACACTTCAGCGTGTCTGAGCTGGGAGGGGTGACCTCTACTCAGGCAGGACCTCCACGACCCACACAGCACAGACCCCGTCCCCTGTCCCCTGTCCCCTGGCCCTGCATTCAGCATACTTGCTGATGTACTCGCCCGTGAGGACCTTCCCGCAGGACTTGCACTTGAAACATCCCAGGTGCCATTGCTTGTCCAGAGCCAGCAGAGCCTGTCCGTTCTTGATGTCCCTTCCGCAGCCAGCGCAGTCTGCAAGAGAACAGGACTTTGCTAAGTGCAGTCGGGGGTCCCGCCAGCCCCCCATCCCCAGCCCACTCACTCACTGTGTCCTTAAGCACCATTTTATTTTCCTGCACAAAACCTTCCCCAGCAAATCTCCCAGGACTTGTCCATGGAGGACAAGCTGCTTGCCTCAGCAGATTCAAGTGAAGGGGTGCGTTCCATCTGTTAGTTACCTTTGGGGGCCCAGCTGACCCCGAGAATATTTTTTTTTAACATTGATCTATCTATTTGCACGAGCATGTGAGTATGGGCACTCCAGGGCCTCCTGCCACTGCAAACAAACCTCACACTTATGCACCACTTTTTGTGTGTCTGGCTTTTACATGGTTTCTGAGAAACTGAATCATGGCCGACAGGCTTTGCAAGCAGGTGCCTTTAACCACTGAGCAGTCTCCCCAGCCTGAGAATATTTAATTATAGCATCTTGGCTGTGGTATAAGGAAATACTCACAGGACTTTATTCATCTGCAGGATGGCCTGCTCAGCACCTGGAGTGTGGTTCCTGGAATGCGGTCCATAAATATCATCTTTGTAAGTGGGACTGTACTTCCTTATCAACCTAAACCAGCCTTTCAAAGATGTGCCGTCATTAAATAAATGGCTCTTAATTCCTTAGCTTTAAATTGTCCTTGAACTTCTGCAAGGCATGGTAAAGAATGAGCCCTGGAATTGGACAGCCACTCTTGTACAGTAGAAGTGGCCCTATAATAACACTGTTATTACATTCTGATTATGACATACTTCATTGCGTTAGGACAGATGTGTATATATACATATTTTATATATATATACATATATATATATACACACACACACACATATATATATATACTAAATCCAGAAGAAGGTAAATGGGTACACATTATTTGGAAAGCCAAAAAATATTCAAACTCCACGTATCTGAGGACACAAAAGCAAGCACTATCCATAGGTTGTCCAGCCATGATGCCCCCTAGCACCCAGCAACACCCACAGAATAAAGCAGTGCCCAGGCGTGGCAAGGACCCACTGTACAGAGAGTGACTGAACAGCACCCTCTCCTGACCGTCCCTGTCACTGCCACTCCTTGGCCAAGGACACTAGCCCTCATTTCATTCTCCCTCCTCCCAGAGAAATGGAAGGTACCCCAGGATC
>PVHP010010575.1:23509-47585 GCA_004024765.1 Zapus hudsonius | reverse complement strand
TCACCACCACCATCACCATCACCAACACCACCACCATCATCACCACCACCACCATCACCATCACCACCACCACCACCATCATCACCATCACAACCATCACCACCAACATCGCCAACACCATCACCACCACCACCACCATCATCATCACCACCATCACCATCACCACACCCCCTTTGAGCCTCTCTCATTTCTAGCTAATACCTCTGTGTCCACCTGGTATCTCTCCCACTGACACTCCTGCTTGTCTTTGAATTCAGAGCTGTGTTCTTCTCGGCTCTATAGCCATCTGGGCTCTTGTCTGCTCCTGTCCCTGCCCAGCCCTCTCATGACGGGTCTGCAGGGTCCTCTCTGACTTAATCCTGTTCTTGAGGGTTAAGTAGGTCATACAAACATGCACAGGATATGAGGTAAATGCCTAATTTTGCACAATAAGCTCTTCCACTGCATGTTAAAAACTGTCACTGTCAGGATCCACTCGAGATCTCTGTCATCAAGTGAAAAGCCTGCTAGCCTTTAACAGAGCAATGCTCTGACAGAACGGTGCCCTTCAGGCTCTACCATTATTATTTCACAAAACAGACACGTATGAAATCTGACATGTGGACACCTGATCAATGTATGCTGTGTCAGGAATGAGACCCAGAGAGAGGCCTGTCACTCTGAGGCACATAGCATTTGTTGAAAGACATTCTTCTTGTGAGCATGCTATAAACAAAGCCTCAGTTTCAGTTGTTCTGGGTCTTTTCAATTCATTTCTCATTTTTTGTGCCTCCTTTCCGCTTACTGATTACTTCACCATCACCATCACCACCACCACCACCACCACCACCACCACCACCACCACCACCACCATCACCGTTGGAAAAGGGTTTTTGGTATTGATTTTAGTGATGCACAGCACGGGAGAACTGTTCGTCTTACCCACCAATGAATTCTGATGACAACAATTCAGGCTGTAAATGCACAAGGTGGGACCTGTGTGTGTCCGTTTGTCTTCTGCAGAGCCTGGACCCCACCGAGATTTCTCAGCAAGACATGCTAATTAGCCATCACTGTGGCAGGCACGACCGTGAAAATTAAACCCATCCTTCTGAAAACAAAGCCCACGGTATGTGGTGTGCTAAACCTTCTGCAGCTGAAAGCTGTGAGTGGATGGAAGCACATGGAAAACTCCTTAAACTCATTTCTGAGTGAAGGTCGCAGCAGCCATGGGTGACACTTTTGGCAATAAAATTGGAATGAGAAGCAACTTAAGACAGAAGACTCCAGAAGTGATGTGAAAAGGAGAGAAAACCTCAAGCCACCTTTTACTAAATCAGAGTGAATGAACTGGTCCTAGCAGCTCCCCTTTTCCTGAAGGCAACTTGCCAGAGGACATCCATTACCCGCAAACATCTCCACAGCCTCCTGCCGCAGAAAGGAATCCACATTTCCTCCAGACCTCAGCCCTGCTGCCCATCAGCTAAAGCATCTGCCAGGCCGTGTTGGAGAGAAGTGACACAGATGATCTGGATGCTCCCTAGCGCCAGGCTGGTGGGCGGAGAGGAGGCCGCTCTGTGGTGGAGGCCACCTCTCCTCCTAGGCAGGGTGCTTCCTCCAGTGGGGATCTGTCAGTCAGGCATTTTATGCACTGGGCCATTCATTACATGAGCAGCTGAAAGCTGAACCTGCAATGTCTGTTTGGGAGCTCACCCCCTCCTCAAGGTCTGCACCCCATCACACAATCCCCCAAAAACCTCTTTAAAAGAGGCTGCTGCAAGGTTTTCATGGTAGCTAGATGAGATGTCCTGGCTTTGAGATCTCCTCAGACCTTTGTAGAATGCTAAGTAGGGCTGCAGTCTGAATCTTCTGCACCTACTGAAATCCTTTAGTGTCAGCCAAGACTTCAGATCCCCAGCCCCTCTGGGTCTCCATCCACCCCTCCCTGGATAGGGTGAGGTGACAGCCTTTACCCTTGAAGGAAGGCAGGTGTAAAGTATAGGCATGGTTCATGTATCTGCATCCCCCAGGTCTCCTGTTTTCTAGACTCTGTTTATTGTGAATATCTCTAGCAGACTCCAAGATCAGACCCAGAGGCCAACTCCCAACCTTTCCCCACACAGAGGGAACCCCACCCCCAGCCAGGACACAGCCCAGCACCCTATTCAAGGGCTTCACTTCCCCTGGGAGGGAGCCTGTCAAACCCTTGAGCTTGTTTCTCTCAAAAACCTCTTTTTTGGGAACTGGGGAGATTGCTCAGTGGTTAAAGGTGCTTACTTGCAAAGCCTGATGGCCTGTAGTTTGATTCCCCAGTACCTATGGGTCTAGAGCAGGAGTCTAGAACAAGGTTCTAGAGCAGGAGTCTAGAGCAGGGGTCTGGAAGAGTGGACTAGAGCAGGGGCATAGAGCAGGGGTGTAGAACAGAGGTCTAGAACAAGGTTCTAGAGCAGGAGACTAGATGAGTGGAGTAGAGCAGGGACCTGGAGCAGGGGTGTAGAACAGGGGCCTAGAGAAGGGGTGTAGAAAATGTGTGTAGAACAGGGGCCTAGAGCAGGGGTATAGAACAGGGGCCTAAAGTGTGGTCTAGAACAGGAGTCTAGAACTCGGTTCTAGAGCAGGAGTCTAGATCAGGGGTCTAGAAGAGTGGACTAGAGCAGGGGCATAGAGCAGGGGTGTAGATCAGGGGGCCTAGGGGAGGGGTGTAGATCAGAGGTCTAGAGGAGGGGCCTAGAACAGAAATCTAAAACAAGGTTCTAGAACAGGAGTCTAGAACAAGGTTCTAGATCAGGAGTCTAGAGAAGGGGTCTAGATGGGTGGACTAGAGCAGGGGTGTAGAACAGGGGCCTAGAGCATGGGTCTAGAACAATGTTCTAGAGCAGGAGACTAGAACCATGTTCTAGAGCAGAAGACTAGAGCAGGGGTCTAGAAAAGTGTACTAGAGCAGGGGGCTGGAGCTGGGTTTTAGAACAGGGGTCTAAAGCAGGGGTGTAGAACAGGGACCTAGAGGAGGGTCTAGAACAGGAGTCTAGAACAAGGGTCTAGATGAGTGGACTAGAGCAAGGACATAGAGCGGGGGTGTAGAAGAGATGTCTAGAACATGGGTCTAGCACAGGAGTGTAGAACAAGGTTCTAGAGCAGGAGTCTAGAGCAGGGATCCAGAAGAGTGGAGTGGAGCAGGGGTCTAGAGAAGGGTTCTAGAACAGGAGTCTAGAGCAGGGGTCCAGGAGAATGTACTAGGGGTATAGAACAGGGGCCCTGAGCATGGGACTAGATCAGGAGTCTAGAACAAGGTTCTAGAGAAGGAGTCTAGAGCAGTGGCCTAGAAGAGTGGACTAGAGCAGGGATCTGGAGCAGGTGTGTAGAACAGAGATCTAGAACAGGGGTCTAGAACAGGAGTCTAGAAAAATGTTCTAGAGCAGGCATCTAGATCAAGGTACTAGAGCAGGAGTCCAGAACAAGGTTCTAGAGCAGGAGTCTTGAGCAGAGGT
Source organism: Zapus hudsonius (assembly GCA_004024765.1). NCBI lineage: Eukaryota > Metazoa > Chordata > Mammalia > Rodentia > Dipodidae > Zapus > Zapus hudsonius. Next base: position 44,118 of record PVHP010010575.1, on the reverse strand, counting down.
CTAGAAGAGTGGATTAGAGCCATTGGTGTAGAGCTGGTGTGTAGAACAGAGGTCTAGAGCAGGGGTCTAGAACAGGAGTCTAGAACAAGGTTCTAGATCAGGAGTCTATAGCAGGGGTCCAGATGAGTGGACTAAAGCAGGGGCCTGGAGCAGGGGTGTAGATCAGAGGTCTAGAGCAGGGGTCTAGAACAGAAGTCTAGAACAAGGTTCTAGAGCAGGAGTCTAGATGAGTGGACTAGAGCAGGGGCCTAGATCAGGGGTGTAGAACAGGGGCCTAGAGCATGGGTCTAGAACATAAGTCTAGAACAAGGTTCTAGAGCAGGAGCCTAGAACAAAGTTCTAGAGCAGGAGCCTAGAGCAGGGGTCTAGAAGAATGGACTAGAGCAGGGGTGTAGAGCAGGGGTGTAGATCAGAGGTCTAGAGCATGGGTCTAGAACAAGTTTCTAGAGCAGGAGTCTAGAACAAGGTTCTAGGGCAGGAGTCTAGAGCAGGGGTCTAGATGAGTGGACTAGAGCAGGGTCCTAGACCAGGGGTGTAGAACAGGAGCCTAGACCATGGGTCTAGTACAGGAGTCTATTACAAGGTTCTAGAGCAGGAGTCTAGAGCAGGGGTCTAGGAGAGTGGACTAGAGCAAGGGCGTAGAGTGGGGGTGTAGAACAGAGGTCTAGAGAAGGGGTCTTTTTATTACTATGCTTTTCATTTCTAGCACTTCAGATTGGTATTCCAATAAGAATCTCCTATATTTAGCTCAGCTAATTTTCTGTGTTCTCCTAGGTTTTCTCCTTTAATTCTTTGATTTCTTTGAATATACTCATCCTCATTCTTTTGAACTCTCTGTATGGCATTTCAACTAAATTCCTCCAGCTGGATGCCATTTCTGAGGGATTAATAATTTTTGGAGAAATTATAAGTCTTGATATTTTGTGTTTTCGAATACTACTACACTAGGAATTTTATACTAAAGTCATTTCATGGCTTAGATTTTGTTTGTTTAGCCAGTGTATTCTTAGGTGTGTAGTTCAGAAGTTATATCCTTCATCTAGGAGCTCAAGGTTTAGCCTCCATCTTACTCCCAGAGTATAAAACTAACAGCAGGAGTAAAGCTGTGGATATGCCTTCTGAGAAACATCATAGTCACCAATAACAATAATGATCCCCTTTACTTCAAGAACTGTTGGTCAATAAAGCAAGGCTTGGATGGAGTAGGCTAGGATTTTGATTACTTAGAAATGAGAAGTATATGAGTCAATCAGCATGGGCACTACTATTAACTTTGAAAAATACAGAAAATTCTAATGGGGAGGAAACTGTAAGGAGAACAAACCTTCTCCTATAGACTGTACTTCCTCACACTGTAAGGAGAACAAACCCTCTCCTGATGGACTGCACCTCCTCACACTATAAGGAGAATAAACCCTCTCCTGTTAGACTGCACCTCCTCACACTGTAAGGAGAACAGTCCTTCTCCTGATAGACTGCACCTCCTCACACTGTAAGGAGAACAAACCATCTCCTGATTGACTACACCTCCTCACACTATAAGGAGAATAAACCCTCTCCTTCCTGGTTCTTTCAGGTATTTTGGTTATAGCAATGAGTAAAGTAACAAATACAGATTCTTTCTCATGGATATTCTGAGTGAATTTATATATGCATAATGTATATTATATATACTTAGCATAAGTATGTAATACTTATTTTTACCTCCTTTACATATTTAAGGTTACTTTCTAGTCATAAAAATCCACAACTTGTTTTCTATACTTTTATGTTTGTTATATACAAAGATGATTGGCTTGAATCAAGGAAAAAATCAGAACATGTAAAACTTATTTTGTCTTTCCATGACTGTCACAGCTCAGATTTTCAATTTTGTTAAAAATGTATTTGTTAAAATAAAGATTTGTTGTCTCCCCTAGTTAGAGTAACTTAATGAGAGAATGAATTAATATAGAAATTAATAATCTCCCCTTCTTCCCTTTTCAGAACATTTTAAAGATGAATTTGTTCAGTGATATCATTTTCCAATAAATCAGATAAAGCTACTGGTAATGTCAATGTAGGAATTTTAATAGGGAAATATTAGATCAAGGGTGGTTTGGGGGCCAAGAGTTTGAAAGGGATGTTGGTATACAGTGAGGCATATAAGTAGAGGAGGGTATGGGTACCTGGGATAGAGGGGATGAAAATCCAGCAAGAGCAAAGTCTCAGTCATTCCTAGATTAGGCTGCTTGCCAACTTATTCCAGTATAAGCAATGAATAGACTTGTCTAACAAATAGGCTTATAACCAAAAGGAGATTTTTAAGGCATGTAATGAAGCAAACTCGGCTCTCATCCCCCAGCTGGTAAAGGCTGTCTCGATGTGTCCCCATCTCAGGTCTATGACTGGGGCTTTACAGACACCAACCGACCTACTGTTAATTAAGCATCCAACTGAGTGAGATGATTTAAATGTGTCATCTCCTACCCTGTGCACTTACAAATACACTGTTTGGCTACTTAGATACTTCCAAAAGATTTACTTGAAGATAAAAAAGAAAATGACAATTTGACCAGTTTCATTAAAATGAGGTGTATTTTTGTAGTATTACTCTCCTCTCCTCATGCCTTTTTTAAAAACCTCATTTTCTTTCTCAAAATATATGAGGCCCAGAAGTAGAAAGAGGACAACTATGAGTGGAAGGGCACTAGGAGTTAGGGGAGAGTAGAAGCAAGCAAAAAAGAGTGTTATGAAAATATAATAACAAAACCTGCTACTGTGTATGCTCCTTAAAATGAGATGTAGTCTACAATGTGTAGGTAGCTAGAACAATAGCATCAGCATTAAACATCCTCACAACTTGATAATTGAGAGAAATGTGATTTACAGGAGTGGAATTGTGTGCTCACTGGCACACAGTTAATATGTAGGGCTGGACATAAAATCATGCAGCTATCACCCCTGGTCCACAGCTCTGAGAACAGCAAATCCAGGGCTCAGTGTCCAAGCAAGAGACCATTGAGAAAGTGCTATGAATGAGCTTTGTGGATTCCAATACAGAGTTCAGGGACAATCAGAGGAAAACAAAATATTAGAGACACGACATGTAGTGCTGCCTGGTTGTCCACTTCCTTCCATCTGCTCTTCAGAATATCCCCACCCCATCTCTCTAACACACTCCTTCATTCATTCAGGTTTCAATTCTGGAAGTTTTAAATAGGGCATACTGGGGCCACAAGTGGATCAATGTGCCGAGAATACAAGCAAATTCAGTAAGTACTCTCTCTGTGTCTGCTCACAGGCAGACAACTGGCTTTGCTAAACCTTTCCAGCAATATAGAAATCAGCAGGAAAAATAAGAGGGAAACAAACAAAAGAGAACTACTCCCCATAATTGTACTAGCTGTGTGATGATTTTTATTCAAATTATAACCATCAGATAGAATATGGGGATTAGAGTCTTCTTGTGCATTTCCTAGGGTCAGTATAGACAAATAGCAAGCTAGTTCCTTATGGCTTCCTAAGTGACAGAAATTACGGTTTTGAAGGCTAAGATTTTCCTCATCTAATATTTTTATTCATTATGCAAAGGCATTGTCCTCACTGTGCTTTTGGTGACCCCAACTAATAAGAGAACAAAAAGTTGAAAACCAATTACTCACAAGTTCCTCCAGCAAATGGGACTTGATATTGGATTGTGTGCCGGCTATCTTGTCCCTGGTTTATCTGAATAAGGGATGAGAAGCTAATTAAGTGTGCTTTAAGCTGTATCCATCATAAGAAGAGGAAAGGAAGACAGGGATGAGGGAGGGAGAGGCCGAGCATAGCATTGAGAAAAGATGGGAGGCTGGGAAGAAGACAAGAGGTGATGGCCTGGGCCACTGATTGACTCATTTGGTTCCAGATGAGCCAGTGCCTGTGGTATTTTATGAAAAGTACCTAGGGGTTTTCTGACATAGCACAACACTGAGAATCACTGGAAGGGAATAAGAAAAGAAACCAAGAAAATGTGAAGGTATGACTTGGAGTTCACCATTTATCAGTAAATTAACCTCTCTAAATCTACAATTCATAGGTGATGCAGTTATAATATATACAGACACAGATATATGTATATATCTGTGTATACATATATATACATACACACAGACACAGACACAGACACACACACACACACACACACACACACACACATATATATATATATATATATATATATATATATATATATATATCCACTACAAATGACGAGATGTCATAAGGCCCATGAAAAAAATAAATTGAATCTTGGAAGATCTCAGAGTAGAGAAGAAATTGATATGCCAAATTCAGCCATGAACATAAATATTCATATGAATTTTAAACCCAGCTCAAATGATTGTGCATATCAAAGGTCATAAATACAAAATAAAAACTTCTTTTTTCTGACACCTTCTCTTACTACTGCACTTACTTTCCTTCTGGAGTAAACAGAGACCACTGGCATGAAACACAGTCTGCGGCCATGTGTAGGCTGACCACACCTCCTACTGGGAGAGAACAGAGAACCAAGAAAGGAGCACTCGTGCAATGGAGGAGCCTGGGCCTGGGAGAACAATCAACAGCTTTTAAATTCAGCCAAATATTCCACTTAGTGAGGAGGAATCCTTGACTGGAACGGGGGATTCAGGGCGATAGGCACCGGATCCCATACTCTTGGGCTCCCAAGAAAAGATGCACTATGGGAGCGATTGAAGGGAGGCTACTAAAAATAGAATCTAGGTAATCAAGAATTGTGTATATTTGTTAACCTATAATGATCTCACTCTCTGATAGAGATTGTGTTTGTATTTTTCAGGATGCACCCAGAGAGCTGTGGCCCATCAAACCCTACCAACCTACTGCAGGCAGAAAGCTGAGATACTGGCAAGAGATGAGCCACCACAGTCATATCATGGAGGATCCATATGGAACCCTGCAGAGAATGATGCAATAATGAAGAAGGGACCTACAACCACAGCCATTCAATCAACACAGGATAAGCCAGGGGGACAGAAACCAACAATTTTCAACACAAAGCCCCCTAAGCGCACAACCTTAAAGCAGCCTTAATACTCACCTACCATGACTCAGGGAACTGAGTGGAAGAGGGGGCGGAAAGATTGTGAGAGCCGTGGTGGGGGAGATTATCCGAGGCATGGCACCCCTCAGTAACAACATACTTGGGCCAGGAGAACCAGGCTGAATACTAGACTATCCATGGTCCCCTGCCACAAAGACTGATTCAGACGGCCCACGGAGGAGGAGGATATCCAGCTGATTGGGGATGGGAAGGGGGGGCATTGGGAAATTGGGGATAACAACTCATTGTTGGCCCACTAAATAATGAAACTCATTATGGACAATAAAATAAATAAATTATCCCCCCAGGGGAAAATAAATTTTATTTAGTCATTTACAAGTGTATTCAGTCAATTCTGAATAAATTTGGTCAATTTAGCTGTGACCTTGGGCAGGAAGAGGTGGGGCTTTTGTACCATGGAGCAATAGTCGAATGCTGGAGCACCTCTACCGCTCGGGGTCTTCTGTAGTTTTTGTGTGATTATTCCTATTTATTCTCCCTTGAGGCTGCAGTCCTCTTTGGCTACCCCACTGGGGAGCATGAGAAAGATTCAGGATGCTAGTCAGTTTCTCTGGTTCCTAGATACACTGTGCTACTCTTTCTACTGAAGGCTACATTCACTTCCTCAGAGGAATGAAAACGAAGATCTTGGCTCAGTTTCCTGGGCTTCCCCCACAGCTGAGTACAGCTTATTTCTACCTATAATTTCTTTTGCAGAATGTGCTGAGAGTTCTATCAATTGCCTCCTCATACCTTGAGTTTTTGGCAGTGAGGAGGAACAGGCTCCCTGGAGCCAAAGCTCAGTGACTGTCCCAAGACAGGTTCAGCTTTTATCAGATTTCTAGAGATGAGAGAGTCATATTCCTCATCTGCCACTGAATCTTCCACTGAGGCACAAGCTTGGGCTTTAGATGCTTTCAAAACAAAATTGAAACAAAACCCCCCAAACAGAAAGTAGGTACTGGCAACACACCACATACACCACATTTATCGCACCTTCTTTGTGCTTCAAAACTCAGTTGTTTAATTCAAAGACAAATCTTTCTAACTAAACTCTTAATAGTACTGAGAGAGCAAATGAGAAGAAATAAGTATTACAAGGTATGTCATCATTTGAAAAGAAAAGGAAAAAAGCTAATATTTTATAGAAATGTTATAAATTTTGCAACAAAATCAAGGTTTTTGTAAAGGAAGCTATAAAATGAGCTGACATTTAGAACTTTCCTCTGGTCCATACTCTTGGTAATATCAATTCATGAACCCAAAAGTGATGATGAGATGAGAAAAGAGGTCTCCCACCTAGAGGCAGGATTTCGTGCCACAAATTGAGCAGAGCTAAGGTATGCAGAGAACTCTCCAAGTCCTAGTGTCCCCAGTGACTCTTGCTGAAGACTTTTTTATTTCTCTTATTTAAGCCCTTGTCTTTCATGATTAAATAATCAGCTTGTGGGTAGCCATGGGGCGCCTCTCTCCTGAGACGCTGTGAAATGGCTGCATTCCCTGGCTGGAAGACTGGGATAATTTTGTTCAGGAGGAGAAAATAACACCACATGCTTGAGTCAAGACAGAACAAATATTTGCTAATTTTCTGTTTGGGGATTTTCAGTTTTCCACTTGAGTTGCTACTGACGAAATGAGAATTTTCACATTTTGGATATGCCATAATTTATGCAAGAGACATTCAGTAATGACTCCAGCTAATGCCAACTGTAAAATTAGCCAAATATCCTTGCTTCCAAAAAAAAGTGAATGCTCAAAACAATTGCTAATTGAGCTGTTTCAGTTTCCTTTTTCGGGGACAGAAGCCTTATAAAATAGATCCACAGGAAATTGCAGGTATTTATCAAGCATCCAGTCTAGTTGAAAAGTTCCCATGATGTCTTCTTTCAGAATTCGTATGTTATGACAAGGACCAGAGCTTGGTATACAAAAGGAGAGAAACCCTAACAGGAATGGCAAATGCCTTCACACCCATCTGTGGGAATGCATTATTCCTGATAGGTTATCTTCTGTGCCCATCTTGGAGACATACATTTGCCCACTTGAACTTGGAAACGCAGGGGAATGCATGAAAAGGAATCTGAAATCACTTGAGGTCAGAACATTTTGCTTCATATCACTTTTCTAATGACTAAAGAGTGTTAAATAAGAGTCCAGAGTGTAAGACACCTCCTGTCACCATGGCAGCCATCCCTCTGTGCCATAAAACTTAGACTTGCCACACAGATTCAGTGAAGATATTTTCTGTATGACAAACATTCTGGAGACATAAGACGTAAGTATAAATTCATACATTTATGCATTACTAGTGAAGGTGTACTCTTTCTAATCTTTGCTGTGGAAATGAATACAGTGTCAGGAAACTAAACTCTTATTAATCAGCTCTAACAATGATATGTGCCCTACATAGTTGCTATGTTTGAGAGTGTAGCCTAGTGAAGTGTACCCATCTTCACTTAGCTATTCTGCAGGACTCACCTGGTTTCTGCAAAGACCAGACTATAAAGTAATCAGATATATAAGAGGGACCACTACCTCTGAATATTTCAGGTCTTTATGAGAGCTGCTAATCTCTGCAAGCCTTATAAAATGCAATATTTTATTCTTGTTTTGAAAAAATTATTCACGTTCCCACTGTGATAGCACTTATTTCACAGGCCTATAAATAAGGTTATTATGGGGCTAGAAAGATGGCTCAGTGGTTAAAGGCACTTGCCTGCAAACCCTGATGAGCCAGGTTCAATTCCCCAGTACCCATATAAAGCCAGATTCACAAAGATGTTACATGCATCTGAGTTCATTGGCAGTGGCAATGGGCCCTACTGCATTCTCTCTTTCTCTATTTCTACTTTCAAGTAAACGAATAAAATATTTTAGGGAAGGTTGTTACATCTGTCAGCTCTGCCAGCGGTATTTTCAACAAACTCTTAGTCCTAGTAGAAATGAACTAGAACGCAGGATCTGACCATGGACCTGATACATCCATTGGGAACAGACGTTAACAAGACTCCATTTCTAACCTTCATTTTCAAGTCCCTTGCCCTCCAATTAGTGACATTTTCAGGCTCAGATGTCCATGTCAACTGAGACTTCTGCCTACTCCCTTGAATGTGTAGTACATATATGCCTTTCCCCGCGTATAGTCACCTGAGTAATGATTACATGGCCCTTTGGGAGAAGATCTTAGAACTCACAACAGCTCATTTTTGGACAGGTCCTTCCTCATAAGGAACTGGCGACCACATGGACCAATGGTTCCAGCTATAAGAACTGGCATGGTTCTGAGACAGACCACAGAGCCTGCGGCTTTCTGCAAGTCCATCCTCACACTTTGGTTATGGACATTAAACATAGAGTGATTCGCTGTTGGTCTCTTTTGACCCTCGCTTGCATGCCTGCCACTTGGCTAGCCGGTGAAGTAATAGTGATCTGACTATAGGCTGTTTTCACTGTTCCAAGCCTCTAACACATTGATGCTGTGTGAACCATGCATACGTTTGCGACCACCTTTTCTACTTTGGCCAACACAGGATGGCCACCTCTGAACTTCTTAATGAGTTTGATGTCCTACATATCTGCTCCCATGGAACCCTTGTCACCGCTGAGTCCTCTGGCTTCACATTATTGACCAATCTCCACCTCTCTGTTATTTCTCTACCCTTCTCGAGGGAAATGCAAATACTTTCACCTCACTGGTTATTAACTATTGTTTTAGCAAGTTCTGAGCTCCACCTCATGGTGAGTTTGCCCAGTCCCTGAAGTTATTGCTCAGGTGATGGACCTGAGCACGCTCTGGTCACCAATCACTCGTTTACCCTGTCTCACATTTTATTCTCTTCTGTGCTCGTGAACACTGGAGATCTATTACCAAGAGTGCTCTCCAGGCTTCTGCCAGTACCGTCCGGTACCAACCAGTCCAGTCTCAACTCTTCCAATGGACGGTTGTCTTTCTGTGGACATCACAGAACTTAGATGGTTTATTTAAGAAAACACATTATCTGTTTTCCTATGTTTCCATGACTCAGTCCCAATTTGACTCCTTCTTCTGATTGAATTGGAATACACAACTTTCTATAGTGTCCAAGAGTCATGAGAGCATAGGTCAAGAGGCAGCTCCTCGGAACGAACTAGAGTAGGTTGCACATAAGACTGCAGTCTAACCTTATCTCTGATGAGCTCCAGTTTTCTGTGTAAAACCCCAAATTGAAGAGGCTGCATTTTCCTCATATTGTCTCTAAAATATGCCTAAATCTAACATTTTATAACTTGTCAATAGCCTCCTCTAAGTAGTGTTGTGGTAGCTAGTCTATTATTTGCCAATATTCCTGTAATTATGAAAACTGTAAGCAAAATGCAAATAATTTCAATTTTCAATGTGGTGGCATCAAAATAGAAAACTTAATTCAAAAACACCGAGAGATAGTTTACGCTGAATTTTATTAAAACATAAATATATAATGAATTAGAAGGTATGACTAGTGTTGGAGAAATTGAGTTGTTTTAAAACCAAAGACTTGGGAGGTAGATCAAAGGTTAAACATTCAAAGCAAAAAACAAATGGCCCAGGGATGGAGAGATGGCTCAGTGGTTATGAGGCTTGTTTGAAAAGCATAACAACCTGGGTTCGATTCCCCAGTACTCACATAAAGCCAGACACAAAAAGTTGTGCATACATCTGGAGTTTGTTTGCAGTGGCTAAGACCCTGGTGTGCCCATTCTCTCTTACTCTTTCTCTCTCCTTGCAAATAAAAAAATAAAATATTTTTACAAAAATAAATGGTCAAATGCAAAAGTTTTAAGGGGTGAGTCATTAATGTAGATCTGCAACACTGATCTGGTAGAAGAATAATACAACATACTTGTTAGTTTTCCATTACTGTAACAAAATACCAGAGACACTCAACTTATTAAGAAAATTTTGTCTCTTGTTCTTTTCAGGCTCCAATCCATAAGCAATTGCCACCATTGATTTGGGCATACAGCAAGGTAGCATACAGCCAGGAAGAAAAGAGGAAAGAATGCTTCCTTTGAGAGTATATTCCTAGTGGACTGATGACCTCCTACAAGGCTCCTCCTCCAAAGGTTCCACCACCTCCCCAACAACACTCCTCTGGGTCCCTCCTTTAACTTGTGCACTTTCTGGTGACATTCAACATCCAAATTTGTACTCTGTTGAGCATGAGTTCCGTTACTGAATTATCCTTCTTAAGTATTTTTGGTCATAGTGGATACATGATAGTGCAAATTCTGTTGACTGATCCCTGAAATGAACTTTTGAGTAAAATGAAGAAAAACTGAAATACAAGTGTTTTAGTTCTTTGTATATATTTATGTATGTATACATACACTCATCCAGAAGAACATCTCTGTTCAAATCAGAGGCAAAGTCAGACATTGAGAAATGGAAGAGTTAATAAACTCTACACTTAATATGTCTAAACACAAAAGACTATCAACAGAATTAAGCTGTAAGTGACAAATGAGGTAATATTTGTGCTCATGGAAAACCGAGGCCAAATGCTGAGAGTATATAAATAGTTTCAAAAATTAGTAAGTGAAAGACAAACCCAGCAAGGGGGGTGATGTGAAAATTCTAAAAACAAGTAATTCAGAGGAGGAAATGAAAATAGAAAATGGCGTACCCACCCCACAACACTGAGAAATGTACCTCAAAACCGTAATGGGAGAGCATTTTAAACATGAAAGATTGCAAAGTTTATGAGACTGACAATGAGCTACTTACTGAGCTAACAAGGCACCTAATGAGCAAACTTTGCCAGTAAGAAGACAAATGCAAAGCTCTGTCTCATACTTCATTGCTGGTACTATGAATTGGCTCAGCACCTTTGAGGGGACATGTCTATAAACAATTAAATGAGCATACATATGAACGCAATTATTCCACTTTCTTCTACCTAAACAAAAAGAAGGGAAGGAAGGAGACAGAGTGGGGGTGGAGATACAACCACATATATGTCAAAGGAGGCTCAGGCCAAGATCATAACCAGCCTCTCTTTATGTAAGTCTTAGGTGGTTGATAGGATTTTAAGCATATATTAACTTACTTAATAGAAAATGACTTACGTTCACATCAAGAAATTGAGGGATACTGTTAAGTAATGTGTCCAAAGTAAACTCAGCCACTGAAACTGTTTGTTTGTAAAAGCTATGCAGAGATTCCTCCCAATTCCTGCTAAAATATTTGAATCCAAATGTCTACAACAAATGCATAGCTAAATGATGGAGCATGGGCACTGTAGAATATAGAGGTGTTAAATGCATTAAGTAAAATTATATTTGTAGGAAGAATTTTTCATAAAATGAAATTATATTCTCTAAAAACCATGAACACATCATGACTTTCAATCTTCATTGCCAATTCCATTGGATTTTGAGACCCCAGAAGGCACAGCTCTGGGTCGGCCTTTGAGAATGTTTCCAAAGAGGGTTTCTAAGGAGGGAAGACCAGCTTCTGAAGGTGGGCAGCATGATCCCATGGGCTGGGGTCCCAGGCTGAAATAAGAGGTTCAAATAAGAAAACCAGCTGGACACCAGCATTTGTCTCTCTGTCTCTGGACCATAGATGCCATGTGTGACTCACCACCTCACCTTCCTGCTGCTATGCCTTCCCACCAGGATGAACTAGCTTCCTTCTTAAACTATGAGCAAATGAATCCTCCTTCCTTCTTTAAGTTGCTTCTGTCAGGTATTCTCTCATATCAGTGATGAAAGTAACTAACGCATACATAAACTCACAAATGAAGAGAATACCCTGAAGGCATATTAACAGAATAATAACAGTTGACTTGGGAGAAAAGAATAATATGTCTGTTATGTTTCATTCTATCTGTGGTGTTCTCGTAAGTCCCCAGTTTGTTTAAAGTTCTTTTGAGTTTTTCACCAGTTTAGACCTATCTGAGTAGGCGCCATGATCTTCCCTGATGATTTTTAATAAAATTCAATTCTTACATATATTCTAACCAGTGCTAGCCTTCTAGTGAGTACAAATCACGTTAGAAAAACAAAGAGCTAGTGGTATCATTAGTCCAGGTGTGTAGCATCCCAGACTGGATGTTTCTGAAAGGAGTTAGTACCATGTATGGTCATTTCCTCTGGATAGTACAGGTGTAATCATTCTTGGTAGAAAGAAATGAGATAAAAATGTTAACTTCTAATCTGTGCAGACTGAAATAAAAGGAACAACTAAAATAATCCAAATTTGGTCAATTCAGCCTATAGAAATCGAATCAGAGCTTCGCACTAATGAATCATTAGGAGACATTATTAAAATACTCGTGGCATATTTATAAGGGCCATTAAGAAAAAGCAAAAGTCCTAGTTCCCCGCAAGTCAAACAAGGCCTTGCTAGGAGAAAATGAAGAGAGCTGGTAAGCAGAGCGCATTTGAAGAAGCAGCTGAGAATGCACCTCCCATCCCTGTGCCCATCAGACATTCATGGAAAGATTACTTTATTACGCAAAGTAAGCTGCAAGGCACTGCATGTTGTAGGACTTCCTCCTCTCCTTTATGTAGGAACTCCAAAATAAAAATCAATATGCATAATCTGCTGGACAGCTCCATTACTGCATTAATCACTTTTATGGCCATTTTTAATTGTTGTCCAATGAGACAAATTTACAAAGTGGTATTTGAATCTTAATTTTATGAAGGAATTGAGCTCACTAGGTCCTATTTATTAATTAATAATAACAAAGGCAATCATTGATGAATCATTTTAGGCTTCATACTGAGCGAGTGCTTTAAAAAGGTGTCACATAAATGAATTTACTTCTTAATAGTACAATAAAAAATTTTCATTTTGTTTTTTTTTTTTACTTAAATATTCTTTGCTAGAGGAAACAATATTTTGGTTGTTCAAGAAAGAAGGGCAGGGGAATCCCTCACCTCCCTTGTGGCTGATAATGTGGAGGCTCAGATACTGTGTAGATTTTGTGAAACATCCCTGTGGTCCTGCCCACAGAGACATTGCCACTGTGTTCATTTGTCTATGTTGACATAGCTCCTTGAATGGGGACAATACGTACACACTTGTTTCTTGGACACGAAAGTCATTGCCAAGGCCAGGGTGCTGGAGGCCACAGTACTGTCCTTGCTAAAGTCATAGAACTCTCTAGATAGCCCAGCCAGCTACCACCATGGGGTGCAGCACCATGGGGAGCAGCAAGGCTCCAGATGTCACTTCACACCCCAGCTCTTCTCAACCAATCCACCAAAGTGCAACTTTTCCTGTTCTTAGAACAACTCTGTCTCCCCTTTCATATTTGCTCTTAACGTTGACTCTAGTCTGCCGCCCCCACTTGCATTCTCTAATTAGAGAAAGAACAGGGCCTCCTAGCGGCTGATGCATCCAGATTGGCCACTCTTGGCAGTTACTGAGAAGAATCCCCCCAGCTGATTGGGTTCAGGAAGAGCTATCCTCCAGCACCTGCTGCTGAGCGAAAAATCTTCTAAGATTAAAGAGGCTTGATAATTTATCTAGTAGAATTTCCCTGCCAGAACATGAAGTGTTTTATAATAAGCTGCTCACCAGAAAAAATTAAATACTTCAGCTTTTCCTAGAAAAAAATCATTTAAATACGGGTCGATAGTCGGTGAGTACTAAGGAAAGCTCTCTCTTTAGTCAGACTGCAGAATCTGCTAAATTCCTAACCATGAGAACTCTGCTTCGTGCCCTTGCCATGTTTCTCGGCAATAACCCGCCTACTTCTTGGCTGCTTAGCGCGGTTGACTAATCTATAGAAGGAAAAGACAAACACAGGCAAAGGCAAAGGAATGTCAAGGGAAATGACAGTTTCCTCACAAACACATCTCGAGGATAGTACTAAATGTTTTCTTTCTAGAAAAGTCTAAACTCAAAATGCGTTTTCAGTAATTCCCTAGACACTGATGAAGACAGCTGCTCTTCCAGGTGGTTGCTCTCTCTCTCTCTCTCTCTCTCTCTCTCTCTCTCTCTCTCTCTCTCTCTCTCTCTCTCATTTGCTTGGTCTCTATCTTTCTGAGGGCACTTGAAGATCCATTTCTAAAAACGTCTCTGTGTGCCAGGGTATTTTAGCAGAAGCTCTGCTGACATTTTGAACTTTGGAGGCACATTGAGGAGGAATGCCCAAGGTCACACACACAGTGCATGTCCGAGCACGTCCAAGTGAGGAGTGACCCTGAGCGCCAGCGCCATGCCAGTTCAACTGCAGGCCTGGAACTGGACCGGAAGCTTTGGCTGAGTAGTCTTATTATTGGAGAAAATGATTATATAGGGTATAAAATGATTGCTTTCATAAAATCACTTATAAGGATCATCTGAGGATCACAGGATGGAAAGCATTAGGAGTTGTTTGGTCGTTGGGGTAATTGTATGTAAATGTATGTACCTCATGCTGTGGAAATTATCTAAAGAATTTCTTATAAACACTTTTATAATGCAAACAATTCCTTCTTTGAAGTGGATGGTTTGCTTTGCTACTTCGTGTATGAAACTCGGGCTCCCTGGAGCAACGCAGGAAAAGAGGGATCCAAAGCCTGCGGAGACAGGCGAGAACCAGGGCAGATCTGTGCAGGGTTGCACTTCATTCTGGAGGCCGTTTCCTCCACTAACGCCACCGAGGAACAGTAGAGACAGGGGCCATACCGGGAGTTATGACAGGAATAAAGATGACCTTCTTCCCTCTTGTTGCCTCAAAAAAAAATGACGCTGGCCTTTCTCTTGGTAAACTGTTTTTGGGAAAATTCACATTTAGTACAAGTCAATTCAGACCATTCATCTTTCTGCTTTCTCTCTCTAGACAAGACGTCCGACAGTAGGTCACTAGAGGGACATAGTTGCTGTCACCACAAGAATGAGGGGGAAAAGAAAACAAAAAGCACATTTAGGACACGTGAGAATTGTTTTAAAATCCACGGAAGTCTTGGAGTCATGAGGAATAACACACAAAGATGATTATGCCACAATGTGTACCCCCTTAAATGGCTCACAGTGGGCTGGAGAGATGGCTTAGTGGTTAAGGCTTTTGACTGCAAAGCAGAAGGACCAAAGTTTGATTCCCCAGGACCCAGGTAAAGCCAAATGCACAAGGTGGCACAGTGGCTGAAGGCCCTGTTGCCTCCATTCTCTCTCTCTCTCTCTCTCTCTCTCTCTCTCTCTCTCTCTCTCTCTCTCTCTCTCTCTCTCTCTCTCTCTCCTTTCCTGTCTGCCTCCTTTCCCACACACATTCTCTCTCAAATAAGTAGCGAGAGACGCAGCAATGTACACAGCAAATTGCAGGACAGTGCTGGGCTGTTGTGTTTAACTGCCTCATTCAAGCCTGACTTCAATTAACCAAGCTTAAGCTACACAAGAACTACAACTCGCCTCGTGGGTCCCGAGCCAGGCTTATAAGCCTCAGCAGCACATTCTCTGCCTTTGTCCTAAACAGAAGTTACGGTACAGTTGCAGCTCTGCTATATTTGACATTAATAACTGTGCCGCACAGACTGTCCTCTTGTAAGTAACTCTGCTAACCTGGACACATTATCTGAGATTCATGCTGCTGCATAGAGTCTGATCAAATTAGACTGGCATTCACTTTACATTTCAGACATGGCAAAAGCAGAAGGACTGCTCCGAAGCCCTAAGGATGAGAGAGAGAGAAATTACAAGAAAGGAAATGGGGGAGCCGATAACGTAACAAAGAAACTTCCACATGGTTACTTAAACCCAGGATTCAGTATTTTTCTCAGCTTGAAAGATCTGTCCAATGCTAACTGCAATCAAAAGCTACCCATCTTACCATACCATATAATTTTATCTAGTCATATTAGTTATTATAGTTTGCAAACACTTATGGAATTGGCTATGTCTTGCTTCAAACGTGGTAAGTCCATCTGTCCACCTCTCTTGTGTGGATGCCTCATGTACCACTTAACACCTTCTCTTGTTTGTGTTCTGCTTTTCATGTACCTTCTTTGAAGTTCCAAAGGACTCTGTTCTAGCATCTGACTTCATGGCAACCTTCTACTCATTTAAGGCACATTCTAACATCTTCTATTGGTCAGCTGCATGTCAATAACCACACCGTCCTATGACTATAGGTTGGCAGCTTGGGTTGAGCTGAGCTGTGGCAGCTTGTCTTTATTTATGATGTCAGCTGTGCTCACTCAAATATCTAAGAACCACATATGAGGAAGCTGAAATCATTGTCACCCTGCAGGTCTCTCTCCACACACTACCTCATTATCCACCAAAGTAACATAAACTTGTGCTCAGGATCACAAAGCCTCTAAAGATTAGACTTGGAAATTGTACAACATTCTTCTTTCCTGTGTTCTTAATTAAGAGAAGTTAACAGGAAACCCAAATTCAAAGAGAGGTGGGAAATAGAGTAAACTTCTTGATGGAAGGAAATGAAATAAATTTCTTGGTCATTTTTGTGGTGGAAACTAAAATATCACAAATTTTAATTTTCAAAAAAATAGAATCTTCAAGTAAAAATAAATTTTTTCCAAGTAGCTATTACAGTTTATTAAGTGATATGAACTGAACATTTTAGATAACACATAGTGTTTCATTTCATTCAACAAATAGATGAGTGCCTGGCAAATTACAGCCTGTGAGCCAAAGTGAGTGGACTACCTGGACCTGTTCTTGTACAGCCCAAGAATGAAGGAAAGCTTGCCATTTCGCATACAAGGCGACAGGCAGAACACCCCAAGCAGCTCTGTCCTCACCTTACGTCATAGGTGTGAGATGCTGTGACCAGGCAGGGGACCCATCACCCCAAGCAGCTCTCCCCTTACCTCCCATCACAGATGCTAGAGCATCTTCTTCAGAGGAAACACACTCCAGGCCCAGGGACAGCCTTTGGGGGCCCTGGAGAGCACCATCCGCGGTGTTGTCAGTGACGACACAACTGCAGATAGAACTGCTTTTTTCCTTCGCGAGAAATACCACTTTGCTATGTCTTAAAACTGAATTTCAGTAGCAAGTGAGCCAGCCACGCCCATTTCGTCTAGAAAAGAGTCATATTCTGATAGGTTTTCTGAATTCTTACATTTCCAAATTTTTCTTTTTTGATGCTAAAATAACACACATAAACTGTGTGTTATTCAGTCACATTTGTAGAAAGGCAATGACTGATTTGGGTAGTCTTGCCTATTTTCCACCTGACTCCTTTGAACAGTTCACAACATAATGTAAAAAGAGAAAAAAGAATAAAATCTAAGTAAAAGTACACTCATGTACCTAAAAGCAGTATTCCTAGTTAAAACAGCAAAGATATCCAGGTATTTATCTTTAGATAAATGGGTAAACAAGATGTGACACACACACAATGAGCTTCTATTTAGCCTTAAAATGGAACAGAAATCTCACATGTGAATGAGCCTTGAGTACACTTTGCTAAATGAAATATGCCAATCATATACAACCACACCACAGAGGTGAGAAGGGGGTAAGCAGAGGAGAATTCACCAAAAGCTCAGTGACTAGCTATCCTGGCAGAAAAAGCAACATTAAAATCCAGCCTCAAATAAGGTGGAAGGCAAGGACTGACATCCAGAAGTTGACTTATGACCTCCACATGTGTGTCATAGCTCACACTTGCACATGAACACATACAAAGTGCAGATACAAACACACACACATAAATGATAAAACAATAAAAATAGTCAAAAACAGAGAATGGAAGTCGTTGAGGTTGTAGGGCCTGGGAGGAGAGAATGGAAAGTTACTGTCTGGTGAGAACAGCCTTCAGTTTTATTCAATGAGAAGTGGTGATTGTTGAACTTGATAGACTGAAATATACCTGGAATATGGTAGTACATGTGAGATGTATTTTACCACAGTAAACAGGAGGGAAAAAAAACTGTAAAACATTGACTTAATTTTTCATTGAAATACTTAACATGGTTGCTAATTAAAAATGTTTGGAATACAAATTGTTTGCTTTAATAACAAGAATATGAACTCAGATCTGCATAAGTTAAACACACTGGTTTATATTGATTGATAATTTGACAAAACCTAGACTCACCTAAGAGGGAGTACCTGGATTAGGTTAGCCTCAAGGCACACCTGTGAGAAATTATCTTGATTGCTCACATTAACGCAGGCAGCGCCATTTCCTGCTGCTGCCTGGACTGTCAAAAGAAGGGAGCTGGCTGGGCTCAGCATCATGTGACAAGCAGCCTCCAGCCCGTGCTTCCCTGCAATGACAGCCTGCTTCCTGCCACTTCTTTCCTTAGCTGATTTTTGTCAAGTATTTTGTCCCAGCAACGAGAAGGCGACTGATACACACTGCTCTCCCATCAGAATGACAACAGATGCCATTTGCTAAGTGCACTCCTGAGTCCTGACGCCGAATCCTTGTTTAGAGTATGGCTAAAGTGGTTAGCCACACTTTAAACATAAAGGACTCAAATATGTTATAGTATAATTTAATACAATCTCTGTGACCAGTGACTGAGTGGCAGAGCTAAAAATATAAAATCAGATATGCCAGACTTCCAATCCCGACCTTCTAGAGTAAAGTCCATTTGCAGTGGGGATGTCTACAGATGCCACCTTAACCACTGTCACATGTCATCAGTCTCTGGGGAAATGGATCTTGGAGACTTCTGAAGTCAGACACACAGGAGAGGTCACCAGTGGAGTTCTCCAGTCAACATCGTTTCAACAGAACCAGCACATACGGAAACAGGCATTTTTCAAACTTCATTCACCCAACAATCAGCTTTGGCTTCTCATGGTCATGAGTGGGAACTGCTGATCCTTGTTTGATTGGATCCTGCTTTATACTCCATCAGCAGCTCTTCAGAAACACTTATGTAGCTGGGTGTGGCTGTGCTCGTCTGTAACCCCAGTCCATGAGGGGCAGAGCCCCGGGAATCACTGGGGCACATGGAGGAAAAGCAGCTCCAGGTTGCAGGAGAGACCCAAGAAATGTGCATATAAGCAATCAAAGGACAACCAATGGTCTTGATACCGATTATGATACGGGGAACATCTTTACACAGTTATATTTGTTTTTTACCATTGAATTCCCCCCACCCCCGAGTTTGTGTCCTCTAGTGCAAAAGAATTGTACACAGGGACAGAAATAAATTTTAATTACACACATTTATTCTACCTTATTATTTTAGGAAAAGGGGAATTGGAAGGGAAAGTCTCCCAGTCACCAGTGGGAAGTTACAGAGTTCTCCAGCCACCAGTGTGGGGAGAACACGTGTTAGAGAGTTGAGTAGAACTCATAATGTTCAGCTAAATAAGCAGCCGAAGAAAAGATAACAGAAGGCTCCCATCATGAGGAGAGGTTCATGAGGGGAAAAGTCTGAAACCTGCTCCCACCCCAGCCATTAGCCTTACCTTCCTGAGGCCTGGATCAGCAGTCCCTTTACTCCTATAGGGAAGAGAATTTAAGGGCTCCCCAGGTGAGTCAGAGGGACAGCTGATTGGTTCATATTTGACCAATCAGGCCCTAGGTTGTAGCTCTAACTAGCTACTCAAGGGAAGGGGTGTTGCCTCTGCAGAGAGGTCTGACCCTCACAGTCTCCTCTAGTTTCCCGTGTGCACACATGGGGCTTGTACATACACACACACACACACACACACAACACACACACACACACACTCAAAAATGAGTTTCTATCACTGGTGAAACTCTTGTCATTATACTGTAGCTATGTAGGGGAGACTTCTTTTGTTAGGAGATACATGCTGAAGTATTTATGTCAAGTTGTTTGGAGGTGACTTACACTCAAGTGGTTCAGCACACACACACACACACACACACACACACACACACACACACACACACTTGCAGTATATGTGTATTGCTGCAGTTTGGATTTTAATTGTGCACAAACAGTTCAAGGTTAAAGACTTAGTCCCCAGCCTGTGGTACTATGAAGTATGTCCTTTGGAGATATCTCCTAGAGAGAGGTCTTAGGCCATTGGGGTGTGCTCTCAAAGTGAGAGGGATTAGGAGGAAGACCCCTCCCACAGGTAGAGAGGGCATGGCCTCAGACAGGTGACCTCATGTCACACTATCCAGAACACTCCCAAGCCAGATCCTTTTTTTTAAAATTTTTTTATTGTCCATAATGAGTTACAACATTTAGTGAGCAAACAATGAGTTGTTATCGCCAATTCCCCACTGCCCTCCCCACCCCCCTCAAATGGATAACCTCCTCCATGGGTCGTCTGGATCAGTCCTTGTGACAGGGGACCATGGATAGACTAGTAATCAGCCAGGTTCTCCTGTCCGTACCTCTGGATAGTCTCCCCCACCACGGCTCTCACAATCTTTCTGCCCCCTCTTTCGCATAGTTCCCTGAGTTGTGGTGGATGAGTAATAAGTTTGCTTTAAGGTTGTGAGCTTAGGGGTCTTTGTGTCGAAAATCGTTGGTTTCTGTTCCACTGGCTAATCCTGTGTTGATTTAATGGCTGTGGCAGTGGGCTCCTTGTTCATCTCGTCATTCTCTGCGGAGTTCCATTTGGATCCTCCATTGTATGACTGTGGTGGCCCCTCTCTTGCCA